>OZ022586.1:11028910-11041410 GCA_963669155.1 Arbacia lixula | reverse complement strand
CCCTCAACAGACAAAGCCTGGTCATTTATCATTCGGTGAATGGCGGAGACACATGGCAGATAATAGTAGAATGCGATTGAGTACGGTCACCGTAGTCTGACCTCCAGACAGTTGTACACTTCTCATTTCAACAGGCAAATAGAGTCTAGTAACCTAAGACTAATCGCTGTATCATTCACCTCTTTTCTCAGTGTTGACATGGCTGAAGGAGCTGAAAAATGAAATTAAAATGATTAGTCTACTGCAGCCAGACCCCTTTATTGAATAGTTTGGTTTAAATATATCCAATAGCCTTGAAAACAGGCTAATGTCTGTAAGGCGCCTCAGATACAACTAGAATGCAATACAGTACGCTCACCGCTGCATGCTCGCCACATACGCCCTTTTAAACTTCCCCGACCACCAACAAAAACATCGTATTTTCTGATAGGATACTCTTCTGTGGGCTGAAAATACCCGTTATTTTTCCAGGGTGAAAGCAAAATTCTAGAAATATTCGCGATGAAAATATACCCGTAATTTAGTAGGATATATGTAGCGAATATCGAACAGTCGGACACTAAATTCTGTCATGCCCTGGCTGCCAGTATGTACATGTCGGGCACATGTACATGTGTAGGCCTATGTCACCAGGAAAACTGACATCGTGCCAGTTTTCTCTTAATATGGACGGTCTGTCCAAAATGTGTAACTTTCCATCATACAGGCTATATTTTATTCGTGGTGAGGAGTGCGGACGGGTCGTGTGGAGAACCTTCAGTGGATTGGTGGTTGTGGGTATTGAACCCCGGACTTAATCATACCTGTATCTTACGGCCCTTACCACCAGACCACCATACCTCCGCACGGTAAGGCGACACACAGATAGGATATGGAGGTGTGCGTTGGTATTTTTATATAGGTCACGATGATGCGATCGCAATTGTGCTGTTAAGATCGCGTTAAGTGCGAACTCGTATCGTACTATGACGCCACCCACTGCCTAGCCTGGTTCCCAGGAGGTTGGATATTTCTAATCTGACTCTCTGACTGGAATGGACCATACACACTCTCTTTTTTCTTTAATCATATGACTGGTCCCAGACTCAAAGAGTATTGAATAGTTGGAAGAAGATGAGCAATTAGTCTTGTTAGGAATAGACCCCAATACTAGTGATAGTGTGGGTTATAGATTATGTCCAACAACCTTAACGCCTGTCATTTGGTTACCCGCCGAATAACGCCTCTCTCTCTCTCTCTCTCTCTCTCTCTCTCTCTCTCTCTCTCTCCCTCTTTCTCTATCGCAGACCCACACACATACACATACACACCACCACTACCCTCCCCCTCTCTCTCCCTCCATCCCCTTCTATCTCTCTCTCTGTCTCACTCTACCCCTCTCTTCCCATCTCTCCATCCCTCCCCTCTATCTACCTCTCCCTCTCTCCCCATCTCTCCACCCCCTCTCTTACTCTCTCTCTCTCTCTCTTTCCCTCCCCACCCTCTCCCTCCCCCCTCTCCCCCCCCCTCTCTCTCTCTCTCTCCCTCCTTCTCTCTCCCCCTCTCTTTTTCTCTCCCTCTCTCTCTATCACACACACACATACACATACACACCACCGCCACCCCCCTCTCTCTCCCTCCATCCCCTTCTCTCTCTCCTTCTCTCTCTCTCTCTCTCTCTCTCTCTCTCTAACTCTACCCCTCTCTCCCCATTTCTCCACCTCTCTCTCTCTCTCTCTCTCTCTCTCTCTCTCTTCCCCTCCCTCTCCCTCTCCGTCCCTCTCCCCTATCTCCCTCTCTCCCACTCAGGGTTCAACGAACCCTTGCACTGTCGAGCCGCACGCCACCAATAAAACTCGGCCAGAATAGAAACAATTTCTCAGCTACAATGTAGCATTCACCCCTATTAAATGGCGACGAAATGGTTCTTGATCGTGTTTATTCCCCACGTTGCATTGTTTGTAATGTACAAACGTGTCGGTAAAGCAAGAAGACAAACACAACTATTAAGTCACTGTACTGTACATACAATATACATATATATAAACACACACATTATATTGCATAGATGGAGAGAGAGATATTGTTATAGAGACAGATAGACCATAGACGGTACTACCGACAGACTTGATGAATATAAGTACAAAAGAACAAGAACATACAAAATATATTATAGAGAATTATGTTGGAGGATGGATAGAAGAAAAAACAAAGAAAGATTGACTGATAGATTGACATAGTGTACAAATATATGGAAGTATGAAATGAACACATATGATAATTGTTGGATGGATATAGAGAGAAAAAAAGTAATATACATGTACGTCGGTAGATAGGCAGACATAATGAATAAATATACGAATGTATAACAATGAACTAGACAATTTGCTCTGTGGAAAGGAAATAAAAGAAGAATCAAGACGTGAGAAATATAAACGGGAACTTGCAAGAATAAGGTAGATGGACATATAGGTAAAGGAGAAGAAAAAGCTTCTTCAATCTTATTTCTTCAATGAAATTTGACTTTCATATGCACTTCAATCTTCAATATTACTTCGCTAATTTGAAAATAGATTTCGCCGTTATCAAATTGAATCGAAATGGTGAACCCTCTTTGCACTACAGTTTCTTCACTAAAACTTATATCACCAGCTCATATCTACACCATCTTCGACTCCGCACCTGCCTCTAACTACTCCTGTACTTCTTTGTTTCCATATAATATCAGCCTTTTTATATATACATATATACTTTCTTTGTATTATTCGCCTCCTCCTCGCCCTATTCTCTACCGTGTCTGCTCACGACGAGTCTGTCACAACTCAAACACATATAAAAAGTGCACACGGGCGGTCAAAGCACTCTACGATGGCTAAAATCAAGCCTGCCATTTGAAAACGTGTAGCAGCCCGGGGCAAGTTGAACTATTTCAGCGAAGAGCCTTCTCCGTTCTCCGCCCGACTCTCTCCTTGAGAAGCCGTGAGGAGGAGTCGGGGGCTTGATCGGCTCGAGAAGTCGCATTGCAGATACAGCAAGAGGTGCAAATTATTTTCCTTGCCGCGTGTGTTGATAGACTTACGTTTCTATAGCTGCGGTGTCAGTGTACTCACGAGGCGTAGTCTGTAGATCTAGAACCAAAACACGCATTCAGTCACGTGTATCTCACAACGCAAAAAGACACGATTCCCGGGAACAACTTGCATAACCCGCTCAGTCCCATACGTGATGAAATTACTGCGTAGTAGCTAACATGGCATTGGAACTGATTCGTACTGAGCAGGTTAACGGGTATGCACAACAGGGTATTTATATACATCTAAAAAGAGCAAGTTACTTGTAGGCAAACTCATCAAAACTGAAAAAAGGAAACCTCCCATGAAAAGATCCTCATACCTTTTATATCTCTAGGCAAGTGGAAGGAGGCACCACGCGAACAACTTACGCCTCTCAGTCTCATATGTCGGAAACTGTGTAATAACTACCATGGTACTGGGACTGTTCGATACTGAGAGGGTTAATGCACATAAGAGGGTATTTTGTATAGATGTGAAAATAATCAATTATTTGTAGGCAAATTCATCATAACTTATAAAAGCAAACCTCCCCCCAACCTCAACACATCGCGTATCTCTCCATGCAAGTAAGCACGGACGGACCACATGAGAAACTTCAGGAATTTAAGATATTACAACAAAATAATACAACCGCATGTAGAATCCGAAAGATTGACTACATGCATTTTCAAAATAGTATTTATTGGTACACTCCCATCATGGAAAAAAAATCAGAGATATTATTGTGTTGTGTTATTGGTTTCGGGATCAACTTCCACAACTTCACTGTTCCCTTGTTCATCCGGGGACCATGAACTCCAGGGTCATAAGGTGTCTGGAAATGGTCATAAAAATGTGATTTGAGGAGGGGAGTAGTTAAAGGACCTTTTACGAAGAGACCCTCTCCCAAAATTAAAAATAAAATAAAGCATGAATAAATGAATACATTAATTAATTAAAAAAGAGAGAATAAAAAAGGTATCATTCAGAAAGTCGCAAAGTCGTGTGACTGATCGCATCGTGTCGTTACCTCCATGTTTGTAGTGCAGCCCGTCCATTATCTTAACCCCTCAACTCCTCGATAAACCTACAATAAAGTACATTATCCATATCACATTGCTCGGCACTGCTTGGCAAGATAGACCAAGAACATGGAGGAAGAAAATGGCTAATGGATTTTTTTTGTCGGGTGGAAGATAATCATCGGGAAAGCCTGAAGGTCATGTGAACACACTTTCCGGCCCCTTCTAACTCTAACTCTGACCCATCGTCTCTATCCCCCTATCTTTCCCCCTCTCTCTTTATAGCTCCCCTTCTCTCTTTCTTTTTTTTCTCTCTGCCTCTGTCTCTCTCTGTCTCTCTCTGCCTCTGTCTCTCTTTCACTCTCTCTGTCTCTCTCTCTCGCTCTCTCTCTGTCTCTCTCTCTGTCTCTCTTTCACTCTCTCTGTCTCTCTGTCTCTCTCTGTCTCTGTCTTTGTCTCTCTCTTTCTCTCTCTGACTGTCTCTTCATCACTATCTTAATACCCTCTATCTCTTTATATATCCTCTCCTTCTCTCTTTATATATATTCATATCTCTTTGTTGTTCTCCTTACTCGTTCTCTACTTCTACCCCTTAATCCTTATACCTCTATCCCCTCTCTTAAATCCAAATACCTCCATTTCTCTACCTCTTCCACCATCTCTAAATCCCAATACACTGTACCTCTATTTCTGTATGTGTGTCTCTTCCCCCCCCCCCCCCACTTGCCCTCTCATACACCTTTTTCCATTTCACTGTCTCCTTTTTCGCACTAACAGACACACACACACACACACACACACACACACACACACACACACACACACACACACAACAACAACAACAACACAGACACACATAGAAACAGACACACCACACACACGCACACACACACACGCACACACACACACATACACACACGCACACACACAGACAGACACACACACAGACACAGACACACACAGACAGACAGACACACACACAGACACAAGCACACACACACATACGTACTTGGTGTCTCTATATGTGCATTGCTGAGTGGATGCAGTGGTATGCATATACCATGCATGTCATTGACCTAGCACAGTTAAAGGGGGAAATCTTTCGATGGGCAACGCTTACCGTACCTTGCTATTACGATTGTAACGGTTCCAAAACAAATGCAATGTCTGTTTATTTATGAAAGTAAGTTATCATGGTTATGGCGTGTAAAGGCTGAACAAAGTATGTTAAAAGAAGCCAAAGGTAAAGGCGAAGAAGGCCATAATCGGTATAAAGACGCCAAAAATGCAGGCAAAGAGGCATAGAATCGGTGGAAAGAAGCCCAGAATACGGGCAAAAAAGCCCAGCTTACAGGAAAAGAAGCCCATAATCAGTGAAAACAAACAAAAATGTGTATTGCGTCTGAGCATGAGCATTAGCATCATACAGCTATGCACTTGTATTCGAATGACATACCAATATTAACATCGACCAAGCGCCGGTACAAACCATATAGATCCAGTCCATTTGTTCTAGATCTACCGTAGATTTGTATGAGGGCATAGTGTATTGTTCTTAGCGTGGCATCTGCGCTGCGACTTCTTATCTACACTGTCAAAAAATAAACTTTCGGGTCTAGCATGTCTGGCGTGCCTAGTAGAGGGGGGCGAGTAGCTAGAGAGATACATGTACAGACACAAACTAACACATGCCCGCGTACACACACACATACACCTATATCTCACATACATATACACGCAAACATAAACACATATTTTTTTTTTCTCTCTCTCTCTTACTCACAGATATGCAGACACTCTCACAAATAAACAAGCACGCTCCTCCTGTCCTTCCTGCTCTCTCTTGCCGTTTTTTTTTTATTTCCCCTCTATATTTCACTCCCTCTTCATGCCCTTACTCTATTATAATATCTCTTGTCTCCCCTCTCTCTCTCTCTCTCTCTCTCTCTCTCTCTCTCGCTCTCTCTCTCCTTCTCATTCTTCTCTCTTTCTCTTTTCCGTCTTTTGCACTCCCCCTCTCTCGATCCACCTCGCTTTCCATCTCCCTTTCTATCTCTCTTTCCCTCCGTCTCCTTCCATTCTCATTTTCTTGTCCTCTCTCGCTCTCTCTCCTCCTCTCGTTTTTTAGCCTCCACCTCTCCATGCCTCTCACTATACCCATCCCCCTTCTGTTCCCTCCCACTCTATGTCCCCACTCCTCTCCATGTTACTTCTTCTCTCTCCTAATCTCCTCCATCCTCTCTGCCATCTCCCTCTCCTTCCCTTCCCCTTCCTCTCCTTTCCCTGCCCCTCTCCCTTTCACTTCTTCTCTCCTATCTTACTCTCCACCTCTCACTCCACCCCTCCCCTCCCTTTCCCGACTACTCAATGTCTCTTTCATCCCTTGTCACTTCATCTCTCCCCTATGCCCCTCCACCTCTCTGTCCATCCCCATCTCCCGCTCCCTCCCTCTCCCTTTTCTTCTCGTTTCCCTGCCCCCTCTCTCTTTCAGTTATTCTCTCCACTCTTGCCCTCAATCCTCTCTCCCCCACCACTCCCTCTCCCTCCCAATCAATGTCCCTGCCCCTCTCCATGTCCCTTCTTCTCTCCCCTATTCTCCTCCACCCTCACTGCTCCTCCCCATCTCCCTCCTCTCCTCTCTCTTTCCTCTCGCTTCCCTTCCTCTCTCCATGTCAGTTACTCTCTCCTCTCTTACCCTCCACCTCTCCCTCCTTCCGCTCCTCTCCCTCTCCCTCCTGCCGCAATGCCCTCCCCGTCACTTCTTCTCTCCCCTATTCTAATCCACCACCTCTGCCTCTCTAACTTCCCTTCTCCCTCTTCCCCCCCCCCCCCCACCCACCCCTACCCTCCAATGTCTCCAGCCTCCGTCATCACCCCGTCATCGCGCACCCTCCATCGATGACTACCACTAACCCGCCGACTACCGGTGCCACACGGGGTGACTGTCACTGAGGCGTGTATCCGTCAAGCAAGCAGGAAACACATGCAACCCATCGGGGGAAACATGATTCTCTTTTTTCACCTTCAACAAACGTCCTTCAAAATGTGCTATAATGGAGCAATCCCGTTCACTGGGAGAACAGCGAGCGTTTCTCGGAATCGTGTATGTGACTTCCGCCCTATTGCATCGATTAGTTCATTTTTTCATATTACGCCCTGCTCACGATGCACCTGCCAATCTCTCTATAAACACGGTAAACGAACCGTTAATAAAAACGTCCAAAGAATTAAATAAAAATGAATCTACCGTAGATTGTGTGGGGAGGGAATAGAACAATCGACACATCAAACACTCCTCAGACATGACTTGTCACACAATGAATGGAACTGTGTTGAATTAATTTATGATGAAACGATACATCACTACGTTGCTTGGATTCTTGGAGCGCAAGTCAAAATTTCACGGAATTCAGACCTACAGATAACTGCTTGAGTATGTATATAAATGTTTACCGAAGTGAGTCCGATTTCAAATGAATTTGATTATGAAACTATAATAATGCAAAGATGATAAGTTCAATTACATGCCCCAAACACGACAACAAACGTGCGAGAAAATATTAACAGAAGCGAAAAAATATGGAGAGAGGAGTGGAAGGTGGCAATAAATATGAGGATGTAGAAGAAAAAGATAAAAAGATGATAAAGAAGAAGATCAAGAAAGGAAAAAAGATGACAAGAAAGAAGGAGAAGAGGAGGAGGAGGTACGACAAGAAGAAGAAGAAGAAGAAGAAGAAGAAGAAGAAGAAGAAGAAGAAGAAGAAGAAGAAGAAGAAGAAGAAGTAGAAGAAGAAGAAGAAGAAGAAGAAGAAGAAGAAGAAGAAGAAGAAGAAGAAGAAGAAGAAGAAGAAAGAAGAAGAAGAAGAAGAAAAGGAAGAAGAAGGAGAAGGAGGAAAAAAGAAGGAGAAGAAGAAGAAGAAGGAAGACGAGGAAAAGAAGAAGAAGAAGAAGATAACAAAGAAAAAGATAAAAGCAGGAGGGGAGGTAGCTACGGCAGAGGAGAAGGAGGAGGAAGAGGAGCACAAAGAGGGGGAAGAAAAAGAAGAAGGGGGACGAGGAGAAGAAGAAGGAGGAGGAATAGAAGGAGAAGAAGAGGAAGAAGAAGAATGAGAAGGAGCAGAAGAAGGAGAAGGAAAAAGAGGAAAAGACAAGGAAAGGAGGACAGCTAATAGTGAAGAAAAAAAAATAATGTCCCATGAGGGCTTGAGTGAGAAAGAAGGGGGCACACAACATAACTCGTAAAGCCTGCGTGTGACCGCAATACTCAAACATGAACCATACGAAACCAATGCTGACCTACTTGTACAATCACTGCCGCTCTATCTCCATTCAGGTACCATGGGTACGTTCCCATTGAAGAGGTTTCCCGCTCCGGTACCGCTTACCGCTGCGGCAAAACCATTGGGCCTTTCACATAGTGTTTCCACTGTATCGTAGCGGGAACCCTTTAATCATTCATTTAAGGATCATTATTTTTTTGTAATTATCAATACTTTTATTAGTACTATTATTATTATTATTATTATTATTACCATTATCATGATTACTAATAATATCATTATTTTTATTTTTTTTCGGGGGGGGGGGGGGGGGGGGGAGCTGTAATCCCAGCTACTGTGGATGTAAAAAAATCGACGAAGGTTCGAGGTATAAACCCTTGCCGCATCTTCCGCAGGGTGACACAAACAACGGGCCTAGAGATAAATGATCATATCTAATTGACATTCGTCTGAAATAACTTAAATTCACTCTCGCATATTAGTCTTGTGCTCTCCCGACGCGGAAAGCACGAGCGTCAACTTGCAGGCGGTAAGCGGCGTCGGCGGCCAAACCGCTTCGGTAGCCATGTACCATTTATGCTTTCCATTAGTAAATATGAGCTGATCGATGATGTATGTCGCAGGGAAACGACCCGCTCAAGTTCACGGGTCCTTTCAGTGGGCGCTGAGCTATATTATGTTCTTATACCTCCACGCTCCCACCCCGTGTTCTCCATTTCTCCCCGCTTTCCCCCCGGCCAGCGCCGGGCTATCATCATGACTAAACACCGCGACTGATTGTTCTAAAGATAAAAGGCGGAAAAATACAGCAATAATACCACGAGAAGTAGAATTAAAGTTACCCAAAAGTTTTTGTAAGTTTTAAAAATATTTGGGAGCCATCAACCAACAAGCAACCAAAAGCATGGGGCTCCTTCGTCATATTCGATCTTAAGTTGAAAAATAAAGTGAATGTCTCAATTGACGATAATTCCATGTACATATTTAATGTTAATCTATGTTCGTATTTATCTCGCCCCTTTCCATGTCACATGGTTTGCTTCATTTGGTTTATATCTTTGATCTTTAATAATGTATAAAAAAGAAATTTTCATTTAAAGTTTGACTGTTGCGACTGGATATCAGAATTGTGAATATGTGCCAATTACGCATTTTAACTCTTGCCGTCTCGATTAGGCATTTTGGTACAAAAAAGAAATCGTATATCGCGAGGGCAGCATTTGGACTGGCATACAAATGTGAAAACATATTTCTATGTGATACATCAATATATACTGCAAACTGCAGAGAATAATGCTCGTTTTCAGGCTATTGAAATCTTTAGTATCATCATCACAAGTATAACCATGACAACTATCGTCACGCATTCGTTTGTCATCAACTTACAAATGAAAAACCAAGTAACTTTCAACATGTTCAATGATGTAGGATATCTTCTTCTTCAGCCGTTGTCGATCCACTGCTGGATGAAGGCCTCAGCATGGTCTCTCCACTTCTCTCTTTCCCTCGCATATTTATACCAGTTTGCATCATGCCAGAATTGCCCTATTTCATCTCTCCATCTCTTTCTCTGTCTGCCTCTGTTTCTTTTTCCGTCAAGAGGTGTCCATTCAGTAATTTTTGTACTCCATCTTCCATCTCTCCTTCTGGAGACATGGCCAGCCCATTTCCATTTACGTTGTTTGATTACTTTCATTATGTCCCTGACCTTGGTCTGCTCCCTTATCCATTTATTGGTTTTGCGATCTTTGTAAGTGATGTTGAGCATACTTCGCTCCATGTTATGTTGTGCGGCGGCTAACTTTCTCTCCATTTTAGTTGTTAGAGTCCATGTTTCTGATGCATATGTCATTGACGGGAGAATGCACTGGTCATATACTTTCTTTTTCAAACACAATCACGACAATGGCAGATTACCCTTGTAGGATACCCCTGTAGGATATGATAACATGTAAAAAAGTACAATTTGAAGAATAAGACAAACATTATACTGATGACAATGCTAAATCACAGATTTTGAAGGTGAGAATTGTTTTTGTTTGTATCGATACATTCCATTTAGGCAACTTTTGGTAGAACAACGGAGATGCATTCCGTCATGTTCATTTGACCTACTTCCAAGTATTGGGTGATAAAGAAAGAAAAACAAAGAGAGCATCGGTATGTAACCAGGTGACTGGAGTGAAGACTAGTCACTTGGTAGAGGCATGCCACACCCTGAGTCACGTGCAAAACTAGCCCCTACCCCCACCGGTCAGAACATTCTAGAAGGATAGCCACGTGACCAAATATGTAGATTAATCAGTGTCTTTTATTTTATAAATGTACAACCCATCGTATATCGCCTTTTAAATAATATGTCCCGGAAGAAATAAAATATTGTTCCCTTCATATAAATAACTAGCCAGGAAACAATCGAAAGTTATCATTTATAAGCAGTTTGGACTAAAATATTTCCACCGGATGTTCAGAAATCCTGTCGGTCGGACTACTCATCGCAGTCCGTCCACGATTTCTGACATCTCAACACCATCTTCTTTGCCTCCTCCTTTTACAGGTAAATTATCACCTTTTATATTCATAATTTTATATTTCTTATGTATTCATCATGTTCGTTATATAAATGCGGTCATTTATACCCATGAGTTGCATTGTTTGGGTGATTGTGTGATATGATATTTAGACGAAGAAATTCACCTTGGGGTATTGGTATTCCTCCTTTGTCTTACCCCCGTTCCGTCAAAAGTATAACACGCTGTCGAAGCTAAAATGAAAGTAATTGGTACTCTCAACAAGTGGTATATGATCCACTCATATCTCGCTTATAATGTTAATTTTACAAAGTCCCGTGGCAGGTACGAGTGCCGCTTTATTCATTTATTGTGTATTATGTATTAAGGATTCAATAGATGTATTTTGCATGATGTAAGAATATATATTTAAGATGGAAATTAGCGATAAATGGTATATAGTTGAGATGGGGATAGACGGAAAGTTTCTTGTCCGGAGCGCACGCGACTCCGCACCTAGCCTGTGGCGCAGACCCTAAATCGGCTATTACTTTGTATCATGTATTGTTTACCATAAATTGTTCGTTATTAAGTCAGTACGATTATGTATTACTATGTTCAAACATATTAATGATGTGTGCTATTACTGTTTAGTAGTATATTTCACGATAAATTGTGAAGGGATTTCGTTAGGTTAGTGTAATGGTCAAGCGGTCAGATTGACGGTCTGAAGTTAGAACTAGGCCAGTATGATTCATGCAATACGCAGAAATGACCGGAGCGCTCTCGCACAAAGATAAGGCGATAATGGGTGGTCGTTTTGGAACAAGGAATGTCCGAAGAGTTTTGGGAGAGAACACACGTTCTTTTATATTTCTTCCCTACTTTGGTAAAAGAGGAATTACGCTCTCGCTCCTCTTTTTCTGTATACAAATGAGAGGGAATTACTCAAACTTGTATGGAGAGGGAGGAGATTGTCTTGGTTATTTTGGAGCTGGTACCAGCGATAGTTTACTCGCGTATACCCCCCCCCCCCTTTTCTCTTACGGACGACGTAAATCAGTGGTCGCCCTGGCTGTTTATTGGAATGTGTTGTGAAAGGAAGAACAGTTATTTAGAATGTAGTGCGCGCAAATAGTTTTAGTTCAGTTACGTCATATTACGCACGTATGAATTTATATTCTTTGTATTACGTTTCGTTATTATTTTTCTGGTATATTTGAGTAGAATAGAATCGGATCAGTTGTCAGTTTGTGCTTATGAATAAAAGGACTAGCTATCATAAGAATTAACTATACTTTTAAAGAGGATCTAGGATTCAAGGGGTGATATTATAAGGTGTAAATCAATGAGATGAACAAAGTGATAACGTGCGAAAGGGGTTTAACACAGCAAATGATTGTTTAATTCGGGTTATAGAAGGTAGATAAAGAGATTAAAGGGGAACAATCTGGGGTTAGTATTATGTTAATATTTGTTGGGTTAAGTTAAATCATGTTCACTCTGTTAAAGAAAGCTAGGGTTGGTTTTATTGTTCTGTAATGTGTGATATTATTATTGTGTTTTATCATATTATATTTGTGTTATTGTTTATTTGTTATGTTTATTAAGAGGAAGTTAATAAAGGCAGTCCGTCCACGATTTCTGACATCTCAA
>OZ022586.1:10989753-11028710 GCA_963669155.1 Arbacia lixula | reverse complement strand
GTGTCAGGGAAGTGCGTGTGTGTGTAGAGGGGATGGGGGGAGGGGGGTGGGGGGCTCTCTGATATGCATAGCATGGACGAAATAAACCGCAAATAAAGCAGGTAAATTATATTACCGATTGCTTGCCACTTTGGTATCGTTCGGATTTGTTTGTTCCTACCCATATTTCCCCTCTTTTCATTGCTCTACTTTCTCGAGTCCCAGAATGAAACTCTTTTGAGAAAAAAAAATAGAAGTGAACTTGCCGGTGCACTTTCAAAAGAAACGCGTGGATGTAATCAGGAGGTGAGTGTTATTCATATTGGCAGTAGCCGCTCCCTTAGCTACCCGCCAGATACACGTTAAAGGGTACGTGCAAATAGAAATCATTTTGATTTTTTTCTTTTTCTTTCAGGCATGGTTGGGGGGGGGGGGGGGGGGGGGAGGGGGGGGGGTGGTTGCGGAGGTCACTTCATCCTTTTTGGTTGAATATCCATTTATTAAAAAGAACATTATCATGTTAACATTTGTAAGGAAATTGACCGACTATCTTCCATATTAATTTCAGATGGAATCATGATTTAAAAACATGCTTTCCGGGTTATTAAGTTAACCATATGCTCTAGAGTATGACGGTAATTAATTAATAAAGTATTACTATCCATCAATAAATACTGGAAATATGAATTACTTCGGATTTATTTTAATTCTTTCAGGCACGGTTTTGGAGATTGCGTAGGCCGTGCCCTCCAATTTAAAACATATCGATTAAATAAACACAATTATTTTTGAAAACGGAAATTTAAAAAAAAACATAATCATATTAAAAACTAGCAGGGAAATTGATTTGTGATTCAGACTGAATCATAATATTATGATTAGCGTGGAATATAACTGAACCATAATAACATACAAGTATGTATTTGTATGTAATTTGTGTACTCGGGTTCATCTTACTGTATGTCATTTAAATAATGGACTTTAAACTTATGTGTATTGAATCACATGTTAAAGGTTATCACATCTCACAAGCCATCAGATTCTGGTGATGCCTTATATTAATTATTCATGAAAGGTGTTTATTTTTGTTTGTTAAATGAATAAAGAACTGAAATGAATTGAATTGAAAATAATATTAAACCATGCATACATAGTTTGATTTGCGAAAAACTGCATTATTTTCTCATAAAGAGAACATGAGACGTGCAAATATGAATTAGTCCACATTTTGTTTTAATTTGGGGTTGCAACGAAGGTCGTGCATTCCAGTATTGCAAATCTATTTATTAAAAAAGCCCATCAGGTTCAAGGCTCGCAGGGAAATTGATCGACTATTTGAAATTTCAATTTCAGACTGAATCGCACAGGGTTGTTCACCCTATTTTTGCCCGACAAACTTATTTAAAAATGGATCGATAGCGCATGAAAAAAAATATGGAAATGCATGTTGTTGAATATAACGCTAACCAATCATTAACGTATCATTATGTCATTCATAAATCGTGATAGAACTTTAAAATTAAGAGGTTTCCACCTGTAGGGCATTTCATGAAAGTTGTCAGTACTGGCTAAACAGACAGTACTGACAATTTCAGTGAAATCCTCGGTTTTGATTGACCGAGAGGCACTAGCCTCTGACTGTTACTATGGTAACTGTCGGAGGAAGACAACTTGTCAGTGCTGACAACTTTCATGAGATACCCCCAAGGTAAAAATTATGGAAGAATGCTGCAAAAAAATAATTATCATGGTCCGTTTGCAAGTCTGCAAGTTTGCAAGTTCAGTGGTGTACTACCATCGCACATGCGCAGTAAACTCGGCCATATGAACTGAATTTGCGCAGTTGGCTTTGTCTTTAATCCCGATCTCTGGTTTAAACTCGTCTTAAACCCACCTTAAACCATCTTCAACCCTCAATAAACCTGACAACGTGGGTGTGTCTTTGTTAGTAAAATACGGGTATTGGAGTTGACGTACTCAAACTTTGATAAAAACTTTGTTAAAAACAGGAGGTTTTATTCACGTCATTACAGCAGGTGTTAGAAATTTCATATCAATTGAAGCTCAGGTTTTATTTAACCGGGGTGGTCTTTTCAGTCACGAAAACTGCTCTTCCTAAGGACCCTATAACTCTGTGAATTATCTTCTGATGTCATAGACGTTCATGGACAAGCTGTTTCCATTTAGCAGGTTGTACCAGTGCCATTACAGCAGGTGTTATCAAGAACGTATGTAACGCTGGTTATCCGCTGCTGATGTCAAAGGACTGACTCAAACATGGCCGCGGTGAAAGAACAATCTGGGCATTGCTTGGAGGGCGTGTCGTATTTTAGAGTCACGTGGTCAAAGCTTGTCTTAACACTTTGAATGACATGTGTGCATTTATCCACCAGAAATACGTTCATTTTTTTTGTTATCGAGCAGCGTTTTGCTGGCATAGGAAGGGTTAAGGGGAATTGCTAAGAGTGGAAAAGTTAATAGCGCAGATGTTTACATGTGTCATATTGCGACAAAACATTGATATCGATAATCGACATTTTGTGTTAAACAGTTACTATTTATGCGCCATTGATGAATTTTTACTCAAGTTATATACACAAATCCCATTGAACAACATATTTTTTGGCATAAAAAAAGGTTAATGCATCACGCGTTAGAGATCTGCATGCTGACGAAGGCGCCACCGGCTGATAGAGGGATCCTTTAAATATGAACAAGAACTGGCCGTGTACTTTTGCCGATTACGAGTCAGTAAAATGACAGATTCACCCCAGAAATTGACGCGTGTTTTGACTTAAAAGTACACGAAATCATCTTTCTGTTTAAGTAGCAGCACATGGTGTTGCTAATGAGTTGCAGGGCTTTTCACAGGGGCATCAACCTTCCGCCCAAGACCGCGCGGGCTGCGCTCCCAGGCACTCGGCCTAGAATAAGGTCAGCGGGTATGGTCCGCTGCCGAGCAGCAGGGGAAAGCGCAATGGAAAGTGGATGGAAAACGGGAGCATCGCATCGCATCTCGGCGCTAGATTCGTGTCAGGCTCCAGGAAGGAAAGTAGGCAGTCATTGAATGATTAGTCCATCTCAAATTGAATCAAGTGATTATGTACAGGGAAGACGGTATCACACGACATGTTTGGGTGTCGGGAAGTGTGGGGAGGGGTGGATCTCTGGATTTAAACAATGGCAGGTTTCGTTTAATAATCGTTACACTTGAAACTAATATCCATGAATTCTGAGAAGAATTCAACACGTCGTTCGAACCTATATTCGTAACCTATAACTCATGCAAGGAATCTTGATGCCTGAATATGTATGTCTTTACGAGGTGAGGGTCCTTCATTTTTATAACTCCCGACCAGTGGAACCATTTACACCTTCACGAAGTATACACCATGTCTATTAGCATAATCATCAAAGGACGAATCATTTCTTGAATTACAGCTGATAGAATGACATTCATACAAACTTTATAATGAAAGAAGCTCTTCCGATAGGGAAGCTCAGAATTAAAAGAAGTCGAAAACGAGAAAAAAAAAGAGGAGGAGTAAGAAAAAGTAGCAACTGCAGAGGGCAAAGAAGAAAAGGAGAAGCCGAGAGAGGAGAAGGAAGAATAAAATTATGGAAAATGAGGGGAAATCAGAAGAAAAAAAAGAGTGCAGTTTCACATGTTATGTATCATTTCTGCATTTATCTTTTCAGTTGTTTTTTGGCGTAAATATCGTAAAGTCGAAAGGGTTTCGCTTTACAACAATTACAAACAGAGGCAGATAGTAAACAAATAATCAACGTTGGTGAAGGTGATGGGATGAACTATCACTTCCGAGGCGATCTGGATGTAGCTATCTTTCCGAAATGCAGCTGAGGAAAGATAGCGTATACATTCAGATCGCCGAGGAAGTGATAGCTCGTCTCATTGCTTGAAACCAAAAGTTGATTATTTGCTTTATATTCCACATCTGAAACCAACTATCTATAACAAAAATGACAATATGACGTACAAAATTAATGTTTACTTATCTCCATAACCCCGAGCCGCTGCCATGGGGAACACGCGTTAGGACGCACATTAGGACGCGCATTAGGACGCGTATTAGGACGCGCATTAGGACGCGCGTTAGGACGCGTTAGATGTCAAGTGATAGTCCGAGTGTAACGCACTTTTATTTCGCGCGCACTCAAAATATTAATCACGCATTAGGACTGTGAGGAGTGAAGAGATCAGCGAAACCAAAAAGTACTATCACCTAGAGTGTAACGAACTTTTATTCTCAGGTGATCTGATAGGAAAAACTATGCCTCATCACGTGATCAACTCTTGACCAATCATATAGCAACATTCTCAGTATGTGGAATATAATCTTATTTAACAAATAAAGAAAAGAAGAACACGACACACCCTGTAACTGTCTCAAAAATGTAAAAAAAAAAATCGCTTATTAGTAAAATATCAACGAATCAGTGGCTTCTTTTTGGTCAGCATTTGGTTGGTTGACGATTGGTGGAATATCAACATGATCAATAGACGATGGTATTTGGTCAATTGTTGGAGGACGACTGGTTGACGCTTGGTTAGCGCTAGGTTACAAATAGGTGACTATTGGTTAGCAATAAGTTAAGGATGGTTAACAATAATTCATGGACGGTTAACATTTTAACGATTGCTAACAGTTGGATAAAAATTAGTTAACATTAGATAGACAATGAGTGTCTGACGGAAACTCGTTTGGACAAAGTTCTTCGGCGGATGGACTTGACTCCACTCCATCTTTAGAATAAGCGAGAACAGAGAACTCTTCAAGACAGTGGTTTACTCCTAAACCCTCTCAGTACCAAGCACCAACAGCACCATATCAATAACAACTCGATTTCCCGCCTGTGGGACTGAGTGGGTTAAAACGCCACTCTTACATACGTTTCCGCCAGTCATTCGCACGTATCCCACACCCGAGTTGGCACTGGAGGAGTTAACTATTACAGTCCCATAGGCTGTAATCGGTGTTACTTTTTACACAGGACTGTCAATGGTCGGTACTGAAAGGGTTAACGTTAGTGATGGAGGGGAGCGAAACTTGCAGAGGGGCCAGCCCCATGGAGACCCGGCCCTATTGTCTTAGCGGTCCGATGGGGGAGCGTCGCCGGGTGTTCGTACTATTCTCAGCCACCCCCTCCAAATGACCCGTGTCCCCCTTCCATCCAACCGGGGCGGTGACGGGGTAAAGCAAGCTCAGCGAGAGGGAGTGAGACTGAGAGAGATGGAGAGAGAGGGAGAGGGGGACTAAGGCACCCAGGTAGGGCGGAACTTTCAGAGGAAATTCTGGTTATTCGCTGCCAGACGCTGAAAGCGCATTCACCTTGTTCCAGTCATTTTATCCCCCCGTCCTCTTCCTTCGAGTCAGCGTTTTATAGCCTCGATAAAAATCACATCGTTTAAGAGAGATTAAAACGGGAAACAAATCGAAGACGTCAACTCTCTTTTTGTTCTCGTCTTTCTTGCACTGTTTGCCCTTTCATATAAGGTCCGGGTGGAATTACCGTTGTTATAAAAAAAAAACTATATATATGATTGGTATGGTAAATAACAGGAAATGCATATATCTGTTTTGTGAGTTTGCTTTTATATGACTCATGATGGTGTCTGGCTCCGAACAGGCACAGGTCCAGAAGGAATTACCGTTGATATAAACTATAAAATATAAATTATGAAATGTATATATATCATAGACATTTATATCTTATAACAACGATAATATATATATATATATATATATATATATATATATATATGTATATATATATATATATATGATTGCTATGGTAAATCAAAGGAATTGCATATACCTTTTGGTGAGTTTGTGCTTACGTGACGCACAGTGGTATCTGTCTGTACACAGGTACTCGACTGATCACAATCATTTTGCCATAGTAAGGTTGAAAACAAGCACGTGCTTTAGTCTGCCCGTAGGCCTCCAACGGAACTAGCAAATCAGACGTGATCAAACACAATGAACCTCGTTCGCAAGAAGGTGAGACGAAGTAATTGCAAGTTGATGAATAGCATGCATGGCATACATCGATAGAATTATCCGTTTACTCGTATAGTGTCAAAATCTGTAACTTGCAGCTTTGGTTATGAAGTTTCACGAACAGCAGAATATGTTTTTGCTTTGTTTTGTTATCCACTAGGGCATAATTTTATGCTGATCCGCTTTGTCATTGTATGTTTATTATGTGATGTTTTCTTCTTGTAGTCTTTCAAAAGAGAAGAAATATAAACATGATAAAGCATCAATTGAATCAAAATCTAGGAATGACATAACGAAAAAAAATAAGTAAAGATCGAAGGGGGGGGGGGAAGAAGTGAACAGAAATATGAAAGTATGGGACACAGAAGAGAGGGTGGTAAAGAATGAAAGATAGGAAGAGAAAGAAAATTAACATACATTGTATATTTAAAGATATAGAAAAAAAACAGGTATAGAAACGGGAAGAGAGAGGCAGACATACAGACAACGAAAAGAGACAGAGAAAGGGAAAGAGAGAAAGAGAGAGAGAGAGAAAGAGAGAGAGAGAGAGAGAGAGAGAGAGAGAGAGAGAGATTGGGGTGGGGGGGGGGGAAGAGATAATGAGGATGAGGAAAAGGGAGAGCTAACAAAGAAAGAAAGGAGGAGGATTATTTGAATCGGGGACAGTGAGTGAAATATAAAGACACCTTTTTATATTTATATTGACTCCCAATATAATGATATCGTTACTGTAAATAATATACAATCGCTTTCATCCAAATGTTTGTGCAAATAATAAGCGGTTTATCCAGCCAGTCTTTCCAACACTGGTATGGATATATTTCATCATTCTGTTTTTTTTTTTGTACTTATTTTTCTTGTCAAATTTGGCGGGAAATATGGGCTTTGAGGAAATCTCGAGGTCGGCTGAGCCCAGACAATCGCCCGGCTCCAACTCTACTGCAGTCAACTCGACTCTCCTCAAAGCGCTGTTGACACTCGGTGCTGCCTGATGTTACCGATAATAATTAGGGGCATCACGCACACACACACACACACACACACACACACACACACACACGAGATTTAAACATCGATATTTCGACCTAGGTCGAAATGTAATCATTTGATGCGTGTGAACGCTATAATATCAATGATTTGTGAGTTCTCGACCAAGGTCCAGTGCGATCTTCTCCGAGCCACAGCCATGCGCAATGCGCGCAAAAAATAATCGCTGCGCGTTTCGTCGAGTGAGATTTCAGCGTTAAAAATGCGCGCATAGTTTTGTGTAAATTCATGCATATTCGTGTGTGAACGCCCGCAAGGATTAGTGACAGTTCGACCTAGATCAGGGAATCCTTAATCATTGCGTGTGAATGCCCCTATTATGACGGAGGGGGGGGGGGGGGGGGGGGATATCACATCACGATCTTGCACACGATTGTTCAGTGGGTACTGAAGCTCTATTGACGCTCGACATCCCTACTGAAGGCAAATGGATGTTAATAGGCGCTCGCGATGTGTTTTATGACGAAGAAAACGGTATATACTGTGCGCTACCAATGACATGTACTTGTGTTATATTTTGCTATTATCAGAAAGGAATCTAATAATTCCGTCGACAGTATACTTACGTTTTGTTACAAGTCTTTGACCCGAGAATCGCGCATGTGAGCAAAGTTGACATAAAAGGTAATGAGGGTGTCCTGAATGAACGTTGGAGTTCATTTTGTCATACTGTGTGTGTGTGTGTGTGTGTGTGTGTGTGTGTGTGTGTGTGTGTGTGTATGTGTTGAGTGTGTTATCAAATATCGGTAACAAAAAGACAGGGACATGACGCACACACTTTGATCACAACAGTACCTTTAAATGCACAACAACAGCTGGACATATTTAAAAACAATGTTTGTTTATTTCTAAATTTGATGAGTTGATTTCATCTAATCTAATTTCGTAAGGCATCATTTCGAATAAAAAGATGTTGAAGAGAGGACAACATAAAATAAAGACATGAAATGTAAAGAACAAAGTGTGGACTTAACAAAGAAATTTTAGGCATACACCCAGTAGTAAGGATACCGTGCTCCATCCTGTAAATGAACGAAAAAAGTGTAGACTTATATACCTTTATATATCTTTAAGGTTGTATATGAAGGAGATATACAACCTATCCTATGAGATTCCACTTAGTTATCGATTAATTTACAATTA
The DNA here is from genome assembly GCA_963669155.1 of Arbacia lixula. NCBI lineage: Eukaryota > Metazoa > Echinodermata > Echinoidea > Arbacioida > Arbaciidae > Arbacia > Arbacia lixula. The sequence goes on along the minus strand of OZ022586.1, from coordinate 11,020,518 downwards.
TTTTCTGTATTTTTAGGATTTTATTCTAAGAGGTGATAGACCTTGACCTCCTGGTACATAAACTGCGTGTCTCAAGGAAAATGACACAAGTATAACTATATAACTTAGAAGGTAATTACACCATCGAACAAACAGTACTGCATGGGGTTGATATCATGATTGGTGTGCAGAAATATACAGATTTATGTCAACTAAATCAAAGGGTAATGTAAACAAATATTTCGATGTACGTAATATTCCTTCATATTACATTTCGATTGAAGATAACATTCGGTATACACATTATTTTTTTTTCTCATTCGTATTGAGTTAACATAAATCTGTACTGCTAAACGCATCACGAATTTCTGCACACCAATTATGATATCAACCCCATGCAGTACTGTATGTTCGATGGAGGGATCCGTCTACATACTGACCTGTTTTGGCTTATAACAAGGTTCTGTCGGCACCTTTTCAAGTCGATTCAGAGCAAATTACGGACTGAAGTCCGAAAAAGGGCTATTATACAATGATTGAGAGGGCAAGGTCTTTTAATTTTTCTTTGAAACGACATTAGGTCTGAACATCAGAGCATCAGTCCGTTTGCATTTTGTTCACTTCCAACTTTACCTTTAATTCTCATGGTATATACTAAGCTACAACCGTGTTATAAGGATGTCGATGTTGAGTCACCCATAACAACACGTGGGGTGCGAGAGTTATAAAGTCAATTAAATGTGATTCGTTTAAAGAAAACAAAATTCCCACATGTAAATCTGTAATGATTATGTCCTTGCTATCCTGTACAATGACTTTAATCGCCTCATGCAATCATTATTCAGGCCTACAGTAGGCCGGCCTAAACTCTGGCCCAAACTCAACTCACAGTCAATCGAATGGCTACAAGACCCTCACATATTTCATGTTGATAGGGAATACAAGCTACCCGTGACCCAAGGCTTCGCACGCACACACAGTCAGAAGCGAGAAGGAATAATGCCGCAAAGTAAATTGAAATTTCGACATATTACAATCATAAACGGTCTATTTAGCTTCACTTTAATCCGCGCACACAAAAGCCGCCATTCAAATCACCCCCTTCTAGTGACTGTTATAATTCGCATTCCTTCTTTGAAAAATAGTTACCTTTTTTCCACGTCCCTGAATGGGGGAGAAGGTGAAGTCCCCGTAAAAGTGCAAGGCGAGAGAATGGCTTTTATTTCCTCTTTTATTCCTTCTGTTGATCCTATCTTTTTTTTAATTGTGTGTCCTGATCCATAGAGAGCTGTCAACTGTCTGCCGCTGCACTCTGGTATTGTCGGCGGAGAATGGGAGAGATAAAATAGAATTAGGGTTAAAAGATCGCCCGAAAAGTACATGGATTGATTAATTCACCGAGCGAGCTGTCAGCAAAGAAAAGTTACAGTTCTTAATAGATGGGCGCGCACAATAGGCGTGCGTGTGATTACGAGCCGTCGTGTGTGAAAAGCGGACTCTCGGAGCCATCAATCTCCGCCGGGACCTTCGGGGCGAACAATGCCAGTGGATGGCCCAATCGAGTGCTTCTCTTACCCCGTGGCTGCTTCGCTCAGTTTCTAGCCACTGTTTGGCTAACAAAAGTTACTCAGATGAAAAAAGAGCACACAGTTCTGACGGTATTCAGCTTATTTAAACCTTTTTTTCCCTCTTCGATGGAAAATACGAGCGTAATTATCTTCTGCTGTTTGATTCTGTCAAACTATTGTCCAGAGAGGTTTTTTTTTTTCTTGCGAAGGAGATTCCTTCTTTTTAACTGGCTTACTATCTTCAGAAGTGATGCGAGAAGAAAGCCATCCTGGCTTTAAGGTCACTCGCACTTTAAAGATAACCCTGCTCACGCGGGGTTACATTTGCTCATTCCAAGCTTTTGCTCTGATATAATTCAATTCGTTTCTCAGTTTTCCCCCTCTCTTTTTTCTTTTCGTCAATTCCTCGACGCATAATACCGTTTATCCCCGTTACTTTTGTGTACTCAATACTCACCCGTGTCCCCGGAGAGGAGCAATTTTATACCGCATTTGAGTGGTTTCAGTGGATTAAGCCGCACATTACCAAGCCTTGAAATCTCCATTGGTTTGCTACACATAAATATGACAATCGTATTCAGAGGGTTAAAGGTTACTGCATTTAAAAATACATATAAAAAATGTACGATGTTAAATTCGAGGACATGCAACATATTTTAATCTCCGAATTTGATGAAGTTCAAGGCAGTATCAATAACAAAGATAATCACGAAAGTTATAATTATGACATTGATAATATGAAAGATAATATAATAGTAATGATAAATGCCAACACAAGCTATGATAACAATAATGGTTTTTCAATACTATCACTATACCATCATTGGTAATAATGTCAATAGCTATTAAGAGGTTGATAACGATAACAATTATAATGATAACAACAATTTGTAATCCAAATATGGTTTATCAAACACGCGAACAACAAGTTACTGAAATATGCAATCCTTAAGAACATTTAATATCATAGAAGGCTGTAACACATGGCATTAATGATAGATGAATGCAATTCGATGAACATCATTTTCAAGGTCACATCAAGCTATAATTATGATGAATGCGTGTTGCTCTTATTATGATCGTTGTAGTCCAGAGTTCACTGTAAGTTTAATAAAGGTAATCTTAGCCTTGCGTCCAGACAGTTGAATAATTATTTTTGATCCAAGCGATCACAAGTATACATGTACATCTGGCATGTTAAAGGAAATATACTGTACTGGGAAGACAAAAATGCCTTCAAAAGGTGATCGTGAGCAATTTTCTTGCCAATGGTCTTAAATTCATGTATTGTCCATTTTAGAAACTTGCTGAAAGTTATTTGCCATAGAGTTATCCACATTTATAGTAATTAGTGATTAAATCACAAATCTTCAAAATGTTCGGGCCGAACATTCCGAGGATTTGTGATTTAATCACTAATTACTCCACATGTGGATCATATGAGGGCAAATAACTTTCAGCAAGTGTCTAAAATGGACAATACATGAATTTAAAACCATTGGCAAAAAGATTGCTCACGATCACCCTTTTGAAGGCTTTTTCGTCTTCCCAGTACAGTATACTACCTTTAAGGTCTAGTACTGGTAAAGCCCTTTCTCATACTGGCCCAGTGCCGGGGAACAACCAGAGAGTGATTGGTGTACCCATCGACAATTTCTCGCACTTTTCGTTTTATTTGTCGAATAGCTACTTAAATAATTCCATTTGACTTCATGTATGAAGTATCATGTAATCTCTTCAATATTAAAGAGAGTATTTCCTTCATTATCTTTTATTACTGCTCTTTATTTTGATTTCCTCTCCTTATCTCTCTTTCTTCAGCTTCCTTCACTTCTCCCACTGCTTATCTTTAGCTTTAATTGTAATGATTGATATATCGTTTATTGAGTGTGTATATAGGTATGATTTATAATTTCAGACAATGTATTTGTAATCCAAATGCATTTTAAAATAATTGTTATAATACCATGAATGATGACGAGAATACAAACAATTGAATAGAAACACAGGAATGGTATGTTGTCTCAATTTTTCCGACGTTTTATGCACTTATTTGTTGGTTTGAATTTTAATCTACACTCTCAGCAGCATCGCAACCACCTATTTTCTTAAACATATAAAGAGCTCATTTGCAAAAGGGGATAGATCCATATTTCATCAAATTTTATTTTTTGTGGTCTCAATTTATAGATTTGAAGTAGCTCTATAAAGATGATACCAAAGAACAGTTGAAATTCCCTTTAAAAATGAACAAAAATGGCAAAATATTACTTCTTTTTCAAAAGGGGTTCGATCCATTTCAGTTTGTTTTTAAAAGGGGATAGATCCACCACAGGTAATTTTTGGAAAAAAAAATATTTTGAAAATATGTAGACAGGTAGATTTCTTTATACCTAATTTTATGTTCACAAGGTAGGGTAATATATCATCACAATTTAGTTTCGCAGAAGAATATTGCAATATGGGAGAGAAACAAAGTCGATTTTCATAGAATGATCTAAAGTGGATCTAACCCATTTTGCAAACAAACTTTTCATAATATAAACTACATTCAGATATGATTATTTGAGAGTTTTTAGAATTATGATTGTTTAATGTCCTTGAAATCTACGCAGTTAGGGGGAATGTTGTGAATATATTACGAAAATGGTCTACTGTTGACTTCCGTAACGCCGTTGGCAATTATGGCATTTTGACTTTTCTGACGTCACTGGAGGCGTGCGTTTTTTTTCTTCAAATTTTCGTCAAAATGAGACTTTATTGCGTTATAATTTTTAGAATTATGATTGTGTAATGTCCTTGAAATCAGGCTACAAGAGCCTGTCCATAACGGGAGTCTCGTCATCTCTAGGGGGTTGAATCGACACACCCACCAGGCGCCGTACGTGTTTATAGGAAGGACACCTTTCTGGTCAAAACAAACATATGACGAGCCTCCTGTCCCAAAGATGGTATGTTTTTACAAACCCTATGAGATCAGGTTTTTCCCATAAAGGATTCTGAGTGACGTAAATGGGTGACATTGCGCAATTGGCAACTCACATGTAGCCTAGAAAGTACGCAGCGAGCCCAGCATATTAGGAGATTCGAAGTTGACGCGTTTTAATATCTTGACATGGCTTCTTTTGTTTATACTAGCTAACATTGTTTTCTTGCAAGCCCATCATCATTTTAATTCATATTGCACAAGTTTTCGTCATATGAGATTTTAAACACTCTTTGATTATTTGCGTAAAAACAAACTATTGTTTTGATTCACATTTTCACGATGTTGACTTCTGCTTGAAAATTTTTCGTCACCGTGTCTTTTAGATGTTAGTTCATTGTTTGCATTAAAAAATATTTCGGTGCACATGTTTCATCACGTTAATTAAAGTTTAAACCCATTTTGTCATAAGAGTTTTGATGAAACCTTCTAATGTTTGCATCAAAGAACTTTTGTTTCACTGTTAACATGGTTAAATTCTTATTATTAATAATAATATTAAGTTCTTGTATAGCGCATAACACATAGCTACGCATGTCACTATGCACTAAAATGAAATTAGAAAGTAAGTTAAGAGTGTTGGGCACTGAATTTATTACGTGTTAAACAGATGCTTTTTAAAGGAAGTCTTAAACTTATCTCAATCATGTATATTTCTCATATAATTAGGAAGTACATTCCATAAGACGGAAGAGGCATGGGCAAATGAGCGTTCATCATATGTTTGGGTTATTATTGACAATTTATCGAAATATTTATTTACATATGCTTACAACATCAGTTTCATTATTTCATTGTGAACATGTCATCATTGAACATGTCTCGTCACAATTCTTTTTACATTTTATCATTATATTGTTTGCATCAACAACATATTGTTTCATCATGTTTAAAGGGCATATACTGTACTGGGAAGGCAAAAAAGCCTTCAAAATGTAATTGTTAGGAATCTTCTTGCCAATGGTCTTAAATTCATGTATTGACCATTTTAGAAGCTTGCTGAAAGTTATTTGCCCTCAAATGATCTACATTTGAAGTAATGAGTGATTAAATCACAAATCCTCAAAATGTTCGGGCCGAACATTGGCAAGAAGATTGCTAACAATTACCTTTTGAAGGCTTTTTTGCCTTCCCAGTACAGTATATGCCCTTTAACTTCCGTTTGAAAATTTCTCGTCACACGCAGAGCCGCCATCAACGAACACACCTCATCTCGATTTCAATTTACCATTCCCTGGAATCTGACAAAGTGGAGGGAACCCGCTTCGCCGCCATCAGGTTGACACTTTGCTCATACGGCATCACACTTGTAATAATATTTGGGAAAGTCCCGAAAGCGTACCAAACATGAGATCCTCATTGAAAAAAAAATCATATAAAATCAGTTGAACATCTGTGAGAATATTTTGTGCACATAAGTGTAAAGAGTGATAATAATTGTTTCAGAACAGCGCAGTAGTTGAGCAAAGAAAGGCCTTTGATTATTTTTGGGGAACTGTATGAAGTCACATAAGCACCTGAAATTCAGAGGAAATTATTTGTCAGCCTCGGTTTTAGTCTTTCAACACAAAAATGCCACAAACTTGCCCCTGAAAATCTCCTGAGGCATTGACAGATGGATAAGCTATTCGTGACAAATTTATGTAGGGGCTCATTATCAACATTTAATTTCATGATTTTTTTAAATCCTTATTTTAACGCATAACCCTATGGGGTAATAATTACAGGCGTGAGGTCATACCACCGACACGATCCGGCCAGGTTGTCGTCGCACCGTGCTATGAAGGGGCTCGCTCAATCTAGTCTTGATTTCAAGCGGTTTGGCACATTTCTAATCCACATTATCACATGAATGTTTGCATTTGATGCTAACCAGACAAATTTCTATGTGCTTCCAGACCGTTCCGCGATCTGCTGAAAAATTAGGTAGTCATTAGTGTACTTAAATCAGAATTGATTATTGTAGAGCTTGCAGTAGAAATATTTAAAAGTCTGGATACCAAACTAGGCTCTATGCTTTGATGCGGGGTCACGCGTGTTAGTTTTGACTGCATTCTTGTCTATCCTCCCCACCAAATACAACCACCAGAAATAACACTAAACACACAATTATACCTATTTCCAAGCGACGTTTATATAGACACTCAGCACCTCCGATGTGAGACTCTTGCCAAGTTTTTTTTCCCCCTCAAAAGAAGTGCCACGGAATTGTGTGAAAGAAAGACTATAAATGGGGGAAAAAACGAGCAAATAGAGAACACAAAGCTTGGACCGTATGGCGAGACTCTGCGTCGTCAACGCGAACTCTCTGCACTATTCTGTCCTGTTTATTATCCCCTCTTCCACTTTTACCATCTGACAAACGTCTTATGCATTCTTCGCGTGAAATTGATTCATTATTCGTCTCTCTTGGCAGTAGAAGAAACGAATCACACGTGATACTATGTAGTAAAGACGCACTTCTAATCATTGTTTCAGTTTTAACTCGCTGTGTGCCACGTGTGCCTTTTTCCCCACAACTAATACACACAATTCCCATAGAGCAGCGGTTTATCTGGCACACAATGAGTTAAGGCCGTTGCAAACGACACGATTCAGCCACGATAACGTAGTCGTAAGGGCCTACGAATGGACATATGACGTCACTTTCTTGTATAAATCCAATGACCGGGTCCTGCCATTCAGCCAGTCGCAGAGTCGCACGACTGATCGGGCCGTGTCGTATGTATTGGGCTTTAAGATCACCCGACCGCTCTAGATTATCCAATTCGTGTGTGCGTCCGTTAGGTTGACGATGTGACACAACAGAGCACATGTGTCATTTTCCCCCAAAATATGTGAATTCAATGATAACGATAATGAACAATACGAAATGATGATGCTGATCATGTTGATAATATGTAAATTCAATGATAACGATAATGAACAATACCACATGATGCTGCTGCTGATGATGATGTTGGTAATAATGATGATCATGATCATAAGACATAGATCATAATGAGTGCCACATGTAACCTTTGCACAATCAAATCACACAGATCCCATTGAGCAAACGTTTACTCGGCACACATAGGGCTTTTTACAATGATGATTATATCAAGATGATCATGATAAATTCAACTGATGAAATTTAAGATTGACTTGATAGTCAGCATCGCTGCTCTCAGTATCATCATAATTGGTAATGTATATTCCTCGTTCAAAAGCGAGATACAGGTCCGTCATCACGATATCATTGATTTCCATCACAGAATTCCAACAGTGTGTGATTTCAATTATTCGCTTTAATCATTATGTGGACAAACTCAAAATACCATAATAATTCCAAGGACAAAATCAGTGATATTGAATCAATAAATGTGTTTCATGTTGTTCCATGTGGCGTCCCATCGAGTTAGTACAGTTTTCGTACACTATTTGCGTTAAACCTCTGTTTTTAATACGGGTCATAATCAATAGACAATACATGATACACATGTGTGATCTCTATGCAGGGATATGTTATGGAAGGATAAGAAACAACATTCTTTCTTTGAGCCCATGCGTGGCACCGCCGAAAAATTATGTGGTATCAATATGTGCTTTTCACGTGTTCTAACAATAACGAACAGGATTGCCTTGCAAAGGTTTCTCTGATAGAACAAAAGAAATGTAGAGTCCTATTTCGCTTGTCCACTTCTGTTGGATTGCATCAATACTTTTATGAGGAAAAGAGATATCAGCGAACAAAAATAAACAGTTTTTTTTTAGTAAAATATCTCAGCTGCACGCAAATTCACGCAAACTCTGTTAATGAAAATAAACAGCTTAATATATAATTTTGATAATGATTGAATCCGACATTTCCGGAAATCTCCGGAAAGTAAAGAAATTTGTTTATTATGTAAGTAAGAATATTATCTTATATCTCCGTTTGTGCATCATTCGACAATTATTTAGAAGGAAAAAAAAACGAATACAGAAATACAGAAATATTCGACTTCCACCTTATCTTTGAAGTCGTCCTAATATGAGGTGAAATGGTATCAAGGGCAACTACGTATTAGTTTACGTTCTCATGATAATGACACAAAATTCATTATGTTTCATAACTCCCTTGTGTACACAAGTGAAATACTGTACTTGAAAAGTACAACAACAAAAAATGGCAAGTTTTTTTTTTCTTGGTAAAACACCTAAAATGACGCGTGGAAACCACAATGGACGACGTAATACGCACGCTCGTATATTCTCTCAGAATATGGTTACAAAGGTCAGGGAGTATTTCATGCAAAAAACCGCCTCGCTAATGTAAAGATGAATTTAAAAGTCAGCAACGGGTGTTGATATTCTCTTGAAGTTATATGTCATTACAGTCCATTTCTGTGTTTCCACAAACGACGAAATAATGAGCATTTCTAAGAAAAGCTTGAGGACAGAACAGTATACGAATAAACATTTGCACTTAATCAATGAATTATCGCCTACTTTGGAATCCATGCAAAACACATTCGGTACCATGTTAATTCTCAAGTTCCCCCTCCCCCCCTCTTTCTTCCAGGAAAGTGATGTTCTCGGGCATTGCCCCTAGTGAGTGGGTACACGTTACCGCGAAAAACCCTAATCTTCAATGACGTCACAAAACTGAATAAAATTTCGTTGCGCCGCCATCCACGACAAGTGTACTCGGGAACACGGTCCCGTGCCCGTTTCATTGTTTATTCCTATTCACGCCATTCGCCGAAATGAATACACTCCAACAATTATCATAAACAGCTCAGTGCGACTGCACTTTTCACTCAGTCGGACTGACACCTCCTATTCACTACAACATCTTTACATTGACGTTAATTATCCAGAGGCTAGCCCTGATCCCAAGTTGTTTGGCATATATATTCTCAGATTTATAATAAACAGGTCTAAACGCAGCAGACTAGTCAATCAGTAGATCTTCTCCGCTTGCACGGACGAGGAGCAGAGAATAGTTAGTCTGGTTAGAAACAGACCCAAATGCATATGTTGTGATGGTTCATGGACTTAAAATGTCCAATAGCCTGGAAGCTAGGCTACGCTCAGATGAAGAATTAGACGCGGAGGAAGCATGCAAGCGCAACTCATTAGGACTTAACGCGTTCTCGTTTTGCTAGTTAAGAATGATTAATTCATTATCAGTGTCAGATTCATTGTTGTGTTGTATGAATGAGGAGGTATTCTTTTCTGTCTGTTTCCTTTTCTGCTCGAGTTCGAAGCGGAACAGACACAACCAGGGGTGCAAGCTTGCACCCCTGGGACAAGTTATCTGTAAGGATACCCTTGTGGCCAAAACAAAGGTCCTGTGTTCCGCGTCTTCCCGGTGCACTGCACATACGTAAGGTCATTTCACGTTTTATTTAACCAGGGTAGTCCTTTCAGGAACGAAGACCGCTATTCCACCGTTCTTACATATCATGGTGGGTTAAAAACTCCAGTCCTAAATCAAAGTATTTAATCCCCTCAGTACCATTAGTGTATTAAATGTGTGACAACTCACTGGCTGGGTGTTGAGAGGGTTAGCTGAAGATGGCGACTAGGACAGAACGCAACTTACGAAATGTATCAATATGATATGAAATGAAAGAAGGGGATAATGGGTGAAGAAGGAGGAGAGTGGAAAGGAGATAGAGATGAAGACTAAAAGGAGAAGAAGCTCATTATTATGTATCACAATTCCCTGCTTTGGCTGAACTCATTTAAATCCACAAAACACATTAAGCATTTTAAGGGGCCATGAATCCACTTCTCATGCATCCCTCTCCCCCCTCTCTTCTCCCCCTTCTCCCTCCTTCTCTCTCTCTCTCCCGCTCTGTTTTTCCTCCTCACTCCTTTCCTATAGCTATATCTGCACTACTCCTTCTTCATTATCCATCTATCTCCTATCCCCACACCCCTCTCCTCCCCATTTCCTTCTCCCCCTCAATTTTCCCCTCTCTCATCGACTCGTCCCACCCACTGTCTCCCCTCCTCCCTCTTCTCCTTTCTGTCTCCTTCCCTCCCTGTACCTCTTCCTCTCCTCCTCACTCCCTTCCTATAGCTTTATCTCCTTCATTATCTATCTCTCTCCTTCTACCCCTCACCCCAGCCATCCCTCAACCCCCGCCCTATATCGACCCCCCCCCCCACCCACTCTCTCCAATCCTTCCTCTTCTCCTTTCTGTCTCCTTGCCTCCCTGTACCTATTTCTCTCCTCCTCTCTCCCTTCCTATAGCTTTATCTCCTTCATTATCTATCGCTCTCCTTCTGCCCCTCACTCCAACCACCCCCTGAACCTGGGCCACTGCCCCCGCCCTATATCGACCCCACCCCCCCCCCCCACTCTCTCCACCCGTCCCTCTGCTCCGTCTCCCAAGTCACACTGGTCAATCTAGTCATTCATTTCGTCACCCGGAGAGGACGGCATTTGTCTTTTGTCGGCTGCTTCAAAGCCAACCATGATGGCATATCTAAACTCATCTTGCATTAATCAAAAGAGTTTATTGCCTTATTGTCAGCGTATAGCCACAAGTCATGAAATAAACCTCGTGCCAAATGCTGTCTGGTCATACCGGCGTCTGACGAGGTATGGGGAGAGGATCAAGCAAGTTCAATACCCGAGTGGATAATTTCGTCGAATCGTTTAAGTTTTATGGGTCATCACGAGAGAGCTATGGTGCAGAAAGCTTAATGCCCTGTTGCCGAAAGCTAATGCCCCGTTGCAGAAATAGACCTGTTAGCATGGTTAGCATGGTTATGTCCAGATACATTTTTACGATTATTGGTGATACGATGCTCGTTTTAAGGATCATCATCATTATGTTGTGTTGGGTACCGTATAGCGCGTGGGCAATCAACGGAGCTGCGCCCGAATGGTTTTAGTGCACTGCATACAGCCCTTGATTACCGTTAACCCTTACATTACCAAGCGTTGAAAACCCAACTTACTCAATACAAGTCTTTATGGAAGTGAGAGGGTTCATGCAATGTAATGAAAGTGATCTAATATAGCCTATTATGTATATGCCTAGTCACTATACAGGGTGATATATGGTCTAAAGTAGTTTCTACGTAATTATATTATTAGCATAAACAGTACGGTGTCAGGGCGCACGACTTCAGATGAAAATTCATGTTCATAATATCAGTTTATTCATTTACATGATTTACATGTTACATCTACAAGCCTGAGGACCACTGAACGAAGATGCCAGTATATATATTTTTTTCATTTAACAGGGCAGTAATTTCAGGGTAATAACCGCTTGGTGCATATCTCAGGTGAGGCGATATACGATATATTTAATCAATCTTTGAATTGACTCTTAATATAAACAGTGGTAGTGAAATCATATCTAGGGACATGGTAGGAGGAGGGTGAGAAGAAGGATTGACTCTCTCTCATTACCATAGATATGTAGACGTGGGGTAAGCCAGCGGGGTTTTCGAGGCCCGGTAATGTAACGGTAGTTTACTGGTACTGTAATGTAAAGCCTGGGCCCCGTTGCATAAAAACTTTGTCATCAATGGTACCTACCATGGTAACATCGCTCAACAGCCAATTAAAGTCGAAGTTTCCATAGAAGTTGCCATTGATAGCAAAGTTGCCACCAATGGTAAGTTTTATGCAACATGGCCCGGGCAATATAATGTAACTGCATTTCTTGATATGATTGTCTTTCTTCATATAATCATCCACCCCCTCCCCCTCCTCCTCTTCATCGTCTTCCTCCTCGGCCGTCTCACACTTTTAACCTTCTCGTTCCTTTCTTTATATTCTCTTTCATCTTTTTCATAACCGCCACTCCTTCTGAAGCTTGCACATAAGTCGGTCCACCTGATATAAGCGATGAAAATAGCTACAGGCGAATTTCTTGGTGATATTGCTAAGTTTACCATATTTACAGTAACTGAAATCATTACCAAACACTACATTGCACTGCACTACATTCAGAAACCCACATAACCACATATGATACAAATATAAACAGAAACGTATCGAGAGGATACATGGAGTAGGGCATAGACATAAATATCATCACATTGTCCAAACGCATCATTAATCACTAAAATGAGCTTTTGCATTTTTTTTTTATGTGATCGGTACACGCCTAAAAATATACTTGAACCTTACACTGCAAGGTCAACATCAGAGCAAGAGGTATGAAAGCGTAAATTGGTATACACCCACTCTTGAACGACTGTAATGGTAATTGATTGTTGGTATAGGTAGTTGCTTCTTCTACCGTGGCCTTTTATAAAATGGAGTACAGCAGGCTATTGCTCCCTTGCGCTTCGTCACAGCCTCGGCTCAAGACCGTATCGTCTGTTTCTTTTCGATGCGCTATCTTCACCTATAATAGAGTACCGAAGTGGCGTCGTCATATCCGTTGTTACGCAGGTTGCTGGTTCTAGACAACATCGCTCGAGTGAGAGTTCCACTGGTCCGACATTGTCTAGCGCGCTGGTGTCGGGCACTCCCCCAAGAAAGTCCCCGGTATGATCACCGATGTCTGCTCTACTCGTGTGGTTTAGATCATGCTGTCTTGACAATATGGTTATGACATCACACTTCGGTATCCCATTATGTTCATTTATTGATATGACAAAAAGCCATTTACATATGTCATTGGAAGGACCCCCAAACAAAAGCAAGGGAAGACTCGACCTTCCCTTCCCCTCTGCTCTCCTTTTGAAGAGAAAGTATCTAGCCTAAGCGTTTAAACTGAAGGCTGCCACAGACGGCACGATTCGATCACTCGTATTGTCATTGGATTTGTGCAAAAAAAGTGTCGTCACATATCCACTTGTTGGCGCTAACGACTACGTAATCGAGGTTAAATCGTGTCACCTGCAACGGCCTTAAGTTGCGGTTTGCAGCAGTTTCATCTGACAGAAACGGACTCCATATCTTCGAACTTAGGCTACCCCTTCCCATCCTGACATCCTGGCAAAAGCCCTTCGCGTGATGATACCTAACCCAGACAATAGCCGATACCACCACGCGATCATCACCACCACTCCTACTCGCAATCAGATACAGGACGTCACGCCAACAAAGGGGCGCCAATGATTAATGGCGATCATATTTGGAGGGATGCTTAAATAGGGTCCAAGTACGAACTCTGAGTGTTCGTCGGCTTCACAATAGGCGACAATGAAATAACATTCATCATTCGAGCAGTGAACGAGGGGGTAATGATAAACGTCACTTTAAAGGGAGTGTGTACCTTTTGCTCACAAAATCAAAGTTTGCGCACAAAATCAAAGTTTGCGCAAAATTGCGGGGACGACGATACAAATACAACACGATTATAATTCCCTTAATTATCGCTTTGTCTGGAACTTAAGCATATGACCTCCGGGACCATTCTTCATCTCAAGTGCCCCCCCCCCCCCCCCTCTCCCTCTTTCCAAGAAGTATGTCCCATTTTAGAAATATATTTATTTTAACTATTTATGTGCCATAAGTAAATAAGTACACAAATAATATACACACATTCCCAAAAACAGCTGTTTCTCTGGAACATTAAGAGTTAACGGGGAAGGAGAATTCTACAGCTGAATGAAACAATCAAACCCCAACATAGTCTTCTTTTTTGTTGCTTATTTTTCTAAAATATTGATCAATCATTCTTATTCATACAGTGGGTGACATCAAAACAAAGATAAGATCCTTCTACATACTACTGCACTTTGCAGCTTGCCCCCCCCCCCCCCTTTCCCCTCGGGCTTAGCTCTCTTTTCAAACGTAAAATGAAGTTGAAGTTATCTACGGAATCGTCTATGTCTACATAATTCTATGTTATCACGGGGTGACATGGACTATACACGATTACATCGTTGATCTATTCAAAGAATGTAATGTGTTGATGCGGTGAGACTAGAAATGATATCATATTTGTTTTGATGTCACTCTCCGTAGTAATAATATCGATTGATCAATGTGTTTGCTTCTCTTTGCTTTCATATTGAACAATCAATCATTTTACCACGGAGAGTATTAAGACAGCAAAACACAGATTATATCAGTATTGATCTAATCGAGTCGCTTAAATGACAATGCTCAAAGTATGTTTGTCAGAACAAGGATGTACAGGTATTAGACAATAGTTTTACACGGCATGACATAAAATCGATTTCGGTATGAACCTATTTATCGTCATGTTTGAGTTCAATTCGTAAACAGTATTTCCCGATAGATACGTTGGTATTTACTCTATCACTTTATTTCCCGTTGAATGGTTTCGTCCCCTTTCGCTACATTTCTTCTTGTAACTTCACAAATGTATATTGCATGAATAATCTCATGAAACGTTTCATTTTATGCATTGTTATGCGGAGCCTATAAGCATGATAATCCCACAAGCACCACTTCCTTCATAGGCTTCCCCCACACGTTGTAGTATCTTTCTTGTTCTATTATACACACGTACAAGAACACTTTGTAATTTATATCAACTATATGCATTATGCTTGTTATCATTATTACCGTCTGTCATGTCTATAATCATTGGTATGTTTGAAAATGTATTCTCTTCATGTTCTTGTTTATTCTATGTATGACGTGTGGAAACAAATCCATTCAATTCAATTCATGTGTTAGGCCTGCAGAAAGGATACACCGCCTTTAACGGGTAGGACTGTTGTCACTATGGGCGGGTCGTCGCCCCCGTTGCGGTGAACTCACCATGTTAATATACACTTTAAATACCTGCAAGACACATGTGCAAGATAATCACCTTGCGTGCACTAATTACCTGCAAACACACATGTATCTTTAGTGACATCCATTCATTCCAAGTCATATTAGTTTTTCTCCTGATCAATGGAGGGTAATACATGCGTTCAGCCCTCCAATGCACGTGGGATGGCGGTATTTGGGTAAATATCTCGCCCAAATTATGGGGCCTGAAGCGGTTTATAGTAATTGCACAAGAAGGGGAAAAATTTCGTGTTTTGGGGACTCGCACATTTCTCAATATTGGGAAATTGAAATGTTTAAACCTTTCTTGCCTATGGTTTTGTTTCTTCGCATTACAATCTGCGCAGATCATCTGTTTTCATAATAAATTATTTGTAATACTCAGAACAAGTTAGTAAACATTATAATCCTAACATTCTCCATATTTCCTTTTTAATGAACCATTTTGAAATTGTTTGCTGGAAAGTAGGCCTATGACATTCATGTACATCAATACCTTTATCTTTAGCATTAGTTCGTTTGTACATTAGTTGTTAACTTACTTGTGAATGTGTTACGTTTCTTTTTTAGCATTGTATATCAAATTGCATATCTGAAGTTTATTTGTAAATGAATTTTGTATTTGTCATTGTATCATTTTTTTTAATTCCTGCTTTCCTGTACATGTACAAGGCTCCCATGCTAAGCAGTTGACAAACTGTGGGAACTACCTTGAGCAATATTTATATTCAACAACAACAACAACAACAACAACAATAATAATAATAATAATAATAATAAATGATAATAATAATGCATTTCACAAATATTTTGTTTTGACGAGACAGCCTTGGAATTCGAAAAGGAGTGATCCTAATCATTGATATTCGCGAACGAGGACGAAAGGTTGTTTACACCACTGTTAAGTTACATTTCAGAGTTCATTGACCCCTATATACACATCTGTATGTATATATCCAACCTTTATATTTCATCAACACTGTGACGCGTGTAGTGTAGTCACACGGGCATAGTAATGGGAGGAGAGACATACACATATACATGCTGAGAGAGAAGAGGGAAAGGGGGGGGGGAGGGGGAGGGGGCACGAGAGATAGAGGGGAGAGAGAGAGAGAGAGAGAGAGAGAGAGAGAGAGAGAGAGAGAGAGAGCGAAAAGAAGAGGGAACAAGCTATTGTGTGTGTTTGGAGAGGGTGGGAACAACTTTGAAATAACTGCTGTATTATTATCTTCATTACTGCCAATAATATCATACAAACACTAAACACTATGTGATGAATGTTGAAAGGATCTTATATTTATTGTAAATTATGAATTTAACCACATAACTTTCTCAAACCGTAAATAATCTACAGTTATGCCGTTCAATTTCGTCTTTAACTCCTTATCTGCCATATGAGTCATTTTGCGTCAGTACTGTATACATATCCCGTAGAGCAGACTTCTGAAGTTTAAGAAGGGTAAATACATGGACTTTGGTAACTACTGCCGCCCCTCATTCACAGCGCAGTGCTACCCATACGGCTCCTGATGGGAACCCCAGTCCTGTATTCGAAGAGGTCTAGTTATTCTCCAGAGTTCATTGGTATCAGCCGAAGACATCGGAGAAAACTCTGATTACAATCACAATCATATTCTGAAGACGCAAGCTACATTTCCATTGATAATTGAACATTAACTCAACAAATTTAAATCACTTCTCAGCCGGGGCCTCACAATGTAAAGTGCAGCCAATTAACTTCGGCCTCTTTCACGCAATCAATTCATTCCGGGCACCCCCTGAAAAGTACAAACCCCTCATGGCATAAGAAAATCTCTAGAATACATAAAGAAAAAGCCGGAGAAAATCACGCGTTTACAAAATGGTATATAGCATGCTATCGGCAATGACCATAGACCTTTCTATTTTCCACGCCTGGAAATGTTACCATTGTAGAATGGCGCGTTTAATAACACTAATCTCTAAAACGAGTTGAATTGATACCAAATTAGTTATTCTTATCGGTAAATCAACTCACAAACGGCTGCGATTTGCGGGGAGAACGAAAAAAAAACCGTCCATCTTGCCGGGACTCTAATCCTATATTTTTGTATATATCATGTACAGCCGACCCATGGGAACTATATTTCATGTATGATTGGTATTCCCACACTAACAACAAAGCACGTGGTTTGATGTAGCCTGGCTTTCAGGCAGTTGGACTTTTTCAATCCAAACTACCGTATTCAATAAAAAGGCCTGAGTGCAGTAGACTAACCATTCTTAATTTCTTCTCCGGCTCACCTAAATAGCAGAAGAATGAACAAATTTTTAGTCTTGTGAGTACTGGAATCTTACATTTATGTTTAAATTAGTCATGTCCAAAAGACTGGAGGACAGACCAGTTCTGGTAAAAATGGGGTCCCCTTTTCACCGTTCATGGCTCATTATGCCTCCATCACTCCTATTCTTGTTAACTTCTCGGGGAATGAGTCATACGAGTTTGTAATTATGGCGATTATATACAAACTACCGATACATCCTGACGCACACAACTTTTTTTTAGATTGTGATTCGACTACTGTTGAATTGAATGTGAGTTTTGTTGCATTGTGTTTTGACAATGCTAAATTGATATTGGCTCACCACGAATGAATGTAGGATAGTATCATTGTTAACTCCGTGATAGTGCTGTGCAGAGAGATAAGAACGGATGCGCACCTGTTCTGCAGATCGTGCATACCTACCAGGCTAGTACCAGGCAGGTGGAAACTGATTATTCACTATACTGCAAAAAAGCGTGACGAGGGGATTTTTTTCTTCTCTTTCGTAAAAAAAAGGTTTATTTCATAATCTTAAACAATAATATACAACATGATTGATCGTGTATTATCAATAATTATCATGAATAGTTGTGCAATGTAATATATTGAGGCCAGGTACGTATTCTAACCAGAGGTTTAATGCAAACAGTGTGGACTTAATCTGGACTAACTTTATGGGGTGCCAAACAGAAGAACATGAAACATTATAGATTCAATATTGAGTTTGTCCTCGATTATGGTGTATTGGGTTTGTAATATGGGACATTTAACGGGAAGTCGTCACAATAATATCCAAACAAAAAAGTAAATGTGCAGGTGGTGGTGGGGGGGGGGGGGGGGGGGGGAGGGGGGAATTTTATACCCTCCACCCTCAATCATAACCTGAATAGGTGTTACAAATCTTTTGACACTTTTGAAAAAATATTTAAAGTGAGTTATAATTCAACTCTTGATTGGAGCTGAAATTTACAAATCGTCAAGTTTAACGTCATTCTTGAGAAGCAGGTTTCGTAACATTTATCAATACCGGTGTTTGTGTGCGTTTGCCTGCAACGGATATTATTTACTTGAAAACCTTATATATTTGTATTTGCTGATACCTGTTATGCTCATGGAAGTATTAATGCCATTAACAGAGCGGGACAGGCGAAATGAGACATTTTGTTCTGTTTTTCTTCTCTGTTTCTGTTCTCGCAGTTGATACAGAACAGATTTCTTGTAAGAAGAGCCATATTATATCAATTGGCATGACAACAGTTCTGATATAGTTGGTATATTTTGTTTTAAATGCACCTACTTTGAGGAAAATATTTTTTTGCAAAGAGATGTACTTTTCATGCATCGTAACTAATGGAAATTAAAGTTCGAGTTCAAGTTCTTTAAAAATGTTTTTCAGATTTTTGGGAGAATACTGTAACGTAGGTCCAACTTTCAGGTACTGACGTGAAAAAAATGAAGAATTAATATCAGTGCATTTTCCTACATCACCCAAATATATTGGGCAATGTATCATAACGTGTAATGTAGTAAATTGTGGAATTGCCCAAATACATTAATTATATATACATGCCAGGGCCACATATTTGCATGACATGAATCAAGATACATGTACAATAAATTACAGCAATAATGGTTTTCAAAATGGTTTTAGATGACTGCATAATCTTGAGAACACACCAACATTACCCCAATACAATTGAGCTATCCAGTTGTGTAAAGGCCACCCTATTATTTTAACGACATATATAGGGCTATTATATTTAAAACTGTGTGGACTTATTGATACTTGTTGAATACATGTCTTTTCCTGTTGGTCTGTTAAAAAAAAAAAAAGTTAAAGTTTTTGTAACAAAAATGTTAAAAGTTTTGTTTATTTCCGCATCAATTGTGATCACACTGGGTACAAATGATCCTTGGGTAATACCACACGTGTCTCCATTAAGATAATGGGGTCAAAAGGTCAAATAATATGATACTGTGTGCATCATTTTTCTCAAAGTTTTCGTTGGACTTGCTCTCGTTTCTTTATTTCTGCATCAATTGTGATCATACTTGGTACAAATGATCCTTGGGTAATACCACATGTGTCTTCATGAGGCTGGTAGGGTCAAAGGTCATCTAAGGGTCAAAAGGTCAAATGATATGAGGCCGTGTGCATAATTTTTTATCAAAGTTTTCGTTTGGATTGCTTTCATTTCTTTATTTTTCATCAATTGTGATCACACTTGGTACAAATGATCTTTGAGTAATACCATATGTGTCTTCATGAGAATGATGGGCTCAAAGGTATTTTTTTACATTTACATTTTTTTAAACATTTTTTCTTAACTAAAGGACGGTTCTTTATTTCAGGTCGGATCAAGCCTGGCACAGATGTGCAGGGCCTTGTTCTTAAAGTTTGGGTTTAACCTCCTCTCATTTTTGGTTATTTCTGCATCAATTTTGCTCATAGTTGGTACAAATGATCCTTGGGTAAAACCATGTCTGTTGATGAGGATGATGAGGTCAAAGGTCATCTCGACACCACGTTAAATATTTTAGAGAAAACAACAACTCAGCACTACTATTATCGATTGCGAAATCAGGCGAGACTCGTGGTTCGCGAACCACCTTGTTTAGGAAAGTTCTTACACACTATTTTCCCGGGGTATTTCGAAAAAACTATTTTGACCAGCAAAGGGCTTCCCTGCTTTTTTTAATGCAGTACTGCGACTTGCTGCAGTAAATACAGATTAATTTGCATAATACAAGCCATCCATTTCTCGAGGTGCTTAGGACCAATCCAATTATCCCATTGAACACACAGGTTTGCACAAATTGGGACTTCACGAATTGCCTCATCTTGTTGTATTTGTGCTCTGTATAAAGGGAATTGGATTGTACAAGGATTTTAGGCATGCATGGATCCCTACAGTATTCGGTAAAAATAGTGATTTCCGCAAAGGAATACTCTAATTACCTTCCAATCACTGTGATTTGTTTTATCGGATTTCTTTCAGCGATCGGCAAAGAATGAAGGTGAGTGTCTATATTTGCATCCCTCCACGGTGAACGTGTTAGCGACCCTAAGCTGTGAATGTATCGTGTCCGAACTCGTTCATACACTATGAACATGGTCATGTGTTATGTGGACAAAATTTAAAAGGGACCCTTGGAAATTGAGTCCGCATGACAAAAGATCGTGTCCATAGTGCCAGAAATACACACCCATGGTACACACAGAGTCATGGCTGGTTGATTTAGAAGTTCGTGCTAAGTTTAATGAGTAGATTATTTATGTTTAATTACGTTGTACGAAGATAAACGGTGGATGCTAGCATGTTGTTGTTGAAGTGTTGCATAGATGCCATCGAGCAGAGCTATTGAATAAGCCGTTTTAGCAATGTATTCACAACATTATCCCTAACATGCTATGATATTCACATGTATTTGTTTATTCAGTCTTCATTGGTGGAATGCGCTCTGAATATAGTACTTGTTGCTACTCGACAAGCCTCGGACAAACTTTGGGGTTACCATTGGTAACCTATTGTTCGAAAGACGTGCATACAACGTGCATGCATACTGTAAATGGTCTATAGAAGCATGGACCTATCATGGATGGACTGCGCTCGGATAGACTTCCTTTGATCTATGATGACCACCGCCTCATAAAAATTCAAGACATTCAGGTGTTTTAAACAATACGCTGTATTTCTAATGAGGCAGTGCCTTCCTCTGAATAACAAAAGAAAATCTGTTTTGAGAAATATGTCAACCGTTCAGCCTTCGCTGGGAGTTCATAGCTGATCTTATTACACACACTGGGAATTAGTTTGGAGGTGAGCGAAGGGAAATTTTGATAAAATTGTAGAAAGAATTTGGTCCGTATCGTTTTCGGACATCTCCGGACACGAAATCGACGTTGTTTCCATGGAAGGTGAAACACTCAATAAACGATTTACAAGATATTTGTAAGGAAATATGATTGCCCAATGTGCAATATTGAGGCATTTTTCTGACATGTTTTCTACAGTATTGTTGATTTATCACAAAAACGACGCAACAATATAATCTGAAATTCACAGATTCGTATCATTATAAGATGTACTACTACTGCACATGTACTTCAGTACATGAAGTGGTTCTGAAATCTTCTGCGCATGCAGATTGTATATTCCTCTAAATGCATCCAAAATTTGTCTTGCATATTTGGCGGCGGTCATCACTGGATCAAAGAACCAAACGCGTAAAATATTCTATTGTGGTATCAATGATCGCGACTGGTGTATGAATAAATTACTCTTCGTTCCGACTCCAGTTCTAACACCTTCCTGATAGAAGAAACAGCGATGGCTGAATGAATTAACTCTGCAAGGTTGCAGTTTTGGTGTAAAACACTGGTGAACTGCCTACTAATAAACAAAATGCTGTGTTTTGAGATTTATTAGTAACTCTAGCAGTTATGATATCTATTTGACTGTGCAATATACTGTGCGCAATTGCTATTATCATTATTATAAAAGTAACTCCATTATGATCGTCATTACTAGTTAAATGCAATAAAATTTATGTATTGACACGAAGATGCTATCCATTATAATGCAAGTCAATAGAAGTGCAAAACTACTAATTAATAACCTACCTACTCCTCCCCCCTCCCACCTCCCATGACATGCAACTGTTCTAGGGTGGGGAGATTTAAGTCTGCCGTCAATGTTCTCTTAAATGGTGCAATTCTGATAGCATGTACAGTTTGTATGTTCCTACGGTAAAATACAATGTACCACCCCCCCCCCCCCCCATTTGTACTGGCATTACTTAAATCATTATTGGTCCCACGATACATCAAACATTATAGAATTATTGATTTAGATGTCGAAAAGAGGGAAGAACAATAGACGTAGCTAGGTTTCACGAACGTTCCATCATAATAAGCCATTTTAGTATTCCCAACTTTTCCCCGAGCTGCCTGGTGGCGCGTTATTACATTCAACCATGCAGGGATGTGCTATGGAAGGATATAAAGCAACTTTATTTCTTTGAACCCATGTGCAACGCCGTTGAAATATGTTGCTGTTCTGTTCAGGTGTTATGAATATGATTGTGTGGCAACGACTTCTCAGAGAAGAACCAAAAGAGATGTAAATACAGTGTCATCCTATTACAGCGAACGAAGATGGGTAACCGTGACCTTTGGTCGCCTTGCCTCGCCCCCGCCCATCCCCGCCCACCTCACCCTCACGCTGGCTCTACAGGCCACACAGGCAGGCGACGCCCCCTTCCGATGATGCGGCTGCTTCCAGCGGCACGCTAGCCACCGGCGCGCCCGGTATTCCCCGCGTAGCAGAAGTCAGTGACCCCTTAAGCAGCAAGGCAAACAGACCGAGTCTCGTATTCACGACCACGTTTTCTATCGCTGTCATGGGAAGGAGTATTAATGGTGTCACATGTTTGCGCATGCGCAGGGAGTTATATGTGTTTATCACCAATTTCCCCCATTGGCTGAAAGGGCTGGAGAAGAAAAAGGAAATAATCGGGAAAAGAAATGCAAAGAAAAAAATCCCTCTCATTCATGACTAAAATAATCCCACCCCCTTTTTATAGATTTTTTCTTTTTTCAAATCGCTCACCGTCTCCCTCCACCCCTGTCTTTCCCTCTCAGTCTCCCCATGTCTCTCTCTCTCTCTCTCTCTCTCTCTCCCTCCCTCCCTCTCTGTCCCCCCCCCCCACACTGTCCCCCTCCCTCTGTGCCTGTCTCTCCCTCTCCGTCGTTTTATATATCTATTTCCAACTCTCCATGTTCCATTTACCCCCCCCCCCCTCTCTCTCTCTGTTTCTCTCTCTCTCTCTCTCTCTCTCTCTCTCTCTCTCTCTCTCCCTCCCTCCCTCTCTGTCCCCCCCCCACACTGTCCCCCTCCCTCTGTGCCTGTCTCTCCCTCTCCGTCGTTTTATATATCTATTTCCAACTCTCCATGTTCCCTTTACCCCCCTCTCTCTCTCTGTTTCTCTCTCTCTCTCTCTCTCTCTCTCTCTCTCTCTCTCTCTCTCTCTCTCTCTCTCTCTCTCTCTCTCTCCCTCCCCCTCTCTCTTTCTCCCTTCCCCTCTCATCTCTCTCTTTCTCTCATCCCTTCCGTTAAAAAAGTACAGGTGACCCCAGCAGGCTTAGAAGGCGCGGTGTTTCTGCGAGAATATTCTCCGTGTGAGGCTAATATCACGGTCGTCTGCCGGCTTGACCTGTTCGCTTTGTTCTTACCTTTCTACCCATCACCCCCCCCCCCCTCCTTTCTCTCTTTCTCTCCTCGGATATATAGCCTTCAAATTCAGGTACACAGATCGGGTTTAGTCGACTAGATTGGATATCTGACCACTTCGATCTCCGGGTCAGCCGCACACACCTCTCTCTAGAGTTCATGGGGTTGAGCTGTACTTTTGTTGTGACTTTTTCCGCCAAATAAAGCACGATGTGATGGCGGATCGCGGTGGTATTATCCTACCTCCCAGGCGGCGGACTTCTGCTTTCTGCGATATGCTGTAGTATGAAGTAAGCGTGGACCTCACGACTAATGTACCATCTCACTCTACGTCTTCCTCTCTCGACTATATATTGTAAGAAAGATGGAAGAAGGAAGGGTGCTGCGAATTTTCAAGTTAATTTACATAACTGCAAAGGCATTGTATTGATTTGTTGATTTGTATATAGTATGCATTTCATCATTTCATGTGACACGGGACTCTTTTGAATAGCAGGCTTTCGATTTTTAAAAAGACTCCCCCGTTCTCCAAATTATTGTCATTGTAAGCAGTGATCATGTTTATAATTATCACTGCACTATTAGCGACATCAAGCGGAGAATAACGTCTTCAAACTCGCTTGTTTATGAGTTACAAGCCCCCCTTCCTCCCCCTCTCCTCCCCTCCCCCTCCCCCCCCCTCTCTCTCTCTCTCTCTCTCTCTCTCTCTCTCTCACATACACACACACACACACACACTCTGTCTCTCTTTCCCCTCGCTCGTCTCTCTCTCTGTCTCCCTTTCTTTCTTTCCCTCATTTTTAAATATTAATTCCTTGCTTTATCCGTCTCTTCCTCTTTCCTCCACTCTCTGTCTGTCTGTCTGTCTGTCTGTCTGTCTGTCTGTCTCTCTCTCTCTCTGTCTTTCTCCTTCTCTCCCTTTCTTTCTTTCCCTCATTTTCAAATATTAGTTCCTTGCTTTATCCGTCTCTTCCTCTTTCCTCCACTCTCTATCTCTCCCCGTCTCTCTCTCTCTATATATCACTCTCTCTGTCTGTCTGTCTCTCTCCCTCTCTCCCCCCTCTCTCTCTGTCTGTCTGTCTCTCTCCCTCTCTCTCCCCCTCTCTCTGTCTCTCTGTCTGTCTCTCTCTCTATCTATCTTTCTCCTTCTCTCCCTTTCTTTCTTTCCCTCATTTTAAGATATTAGTTCCTTGCTTTATCCGTCTCTTCCTCTTTCCTCCACTCTCTGTCTCTCCCCATCTCTCTCTCTCTATATATCCCTCTCTCTGTCTGTCTGTCTCTCTCTCTCTCTCTCCCACCCTCTCTCTCTGTCTGTCTGTCTCTCTCCCTCTCTCTCCCCCTCTCTCTGTCTGTCTGTCTCTATCCCTCTCTCTCCCCCCCCCCTCTCTCTGTCTCTGTCTCTCTCCCTCTCTCTCCCCCTCTCTCTGTCTGTCTGTCTCTCTCCCTCTCTCTCTCTCTCTCTCTCTCTCTCTCTCTCTCTCTCCCTCCTTCTCTCGCTCTGTCTCTCACTCTCCCCCCCTCTCTCTCTCTCCCCCCTCTCTTTCTCTTCCCTCATCTTACTGTATATATAGAGAGGGTGAGAGAGAGGTTGTATAGGAGAGGATGCAAAGGAAGGGGGGGGGGGGGTGTTGTGAGAGAGTTGGTGTGGCCCATAGGGTATTAAAGTTCAGTGTACTATTCTGCTGACCAGTGGCGATCCATCAGCCAGATTTATTTTCTGTGCGACCTGATTATCCTCAAGCAATATAACGAATCAGGTGTAGAATTTGACCTCCAGATGTTTAGGCGTCATGATAAAAAACCCGGTAATTATTTCATTATCATGAGTATCACCTTATTTTCAAAAACTTTAAATTTTATGATGGATTTAAAGCGGCAATATCCAAGCATGCACTATGGTCCGTCACTTCATTCCCTTATTTCTAACTATCTGTGAACTTTTTTGTTAGTGAAGTAACTAGCAAAAACAGCGAAGCGTATGTGCGTGTTTGTGTGTGTGTGTGTGTGTGTGTGTGTGTGTGTGTGTGTGTGCGTGTGTTTGTGTGTGTTATGGGGGGGGGGGGCGTGGAGGGGGGGGGGGGGAGGGGAGCGGTCTGCGAAATATCAGACTTGGAAAAATCAAATTGATGAGAAACTCGTTTCCAAGAAAAAAAATTCATGGAAATGCGGTGAATCAGAAGGAAACTTCAAAACCAGGGCTCATGACTGACAGACAGGTCGATCCTCGGTGATCTTAAGACCCGCTGGTGGTCAGGGGGGAGACCTAGTGCCCCTCACCAAGATGCAAACGAACATCTATGACATCTCCTTTCGGTTCCCAAATTACTCATCACGGCTCAAGCAGCTACACGTCGTCACAACAACGCCGCTTGCAGACGACACGACTTGGCCGCGATTCTGCAGTCGTACGCGCCCTGCGACAAGAAACATGACGTCATCTCCTTGCACAAATCCAACTGTCCAATGGCCGGTTCCTGCGATACCAGCCCGCGCAGAGTCGTGCGACTGATCGGATCGTGGCGTATGCGCTGGCCTCAATACACACTGCCTGCCTCGTCTCGCTACTGCCTTGTTAACCACGTCGAAAACATCTCGTTGACATTTCCGCGCACACGGTTCATTAATGTGACGCGAAATTGCCGTAATCAATTGGTGTTATCACCCGATTGGGTCTCCTTCCCCCCTTTAAAGTTCACGTACTCTTTTTTTTTCTTTCCTTTCCATATCGCGATGGTTTCCAGAATAGTACAGGTGACCCCAAGCTCAGTGGTGTTATTTTCCGAGTAATGGTCTGTGTCTATAAACGTCTGTGAATGCAGCAGCACGAGGCAAGCCGCTCAGGCGGGGCAACTGGAACGAAAGATATGAAACGCATGAAGACGGTGTACAGGTGTCGGCGCAAAACAAGCCCAAAGTAACATTTAGGCAACAAATTACATGATAAACGCCCCGCGAGTGACGATATGCCTCCATTCAAATTCAATATAAGGACATGAAGATGTATCACTTGAAAATCAAATTTGCAAACAGTTTAACATAAGATATATACTGGAGTTGTAACGCGTTCTTGTCAAATCGAAGTGTACAGACAAATTACTTATTTTTCCCAGCAATATACACGCACTTTGTCAATGCACTTCAATAATGCGTCTATTTGAAAGAAATATCAATGTGCTCCGTACTTGGCTTCACACATTTTTTTGAAGTCTTCAAATCCCATTTTTTTAAACACAACATTTGATTAATAAAAACAAAAACAATGACAAGAAATGTTTATAGTCCCCGTTTACTGACTTTATAGGACCGTGGGATTCATATATGACAGTACGGGAGAAAATAAACTCTCAACAATATATTAAAACTGGAAAAACATTTCCTAGAAAAGGACAGTGGAAAATGTAAGTAATGGGTCATTTTTGAGTTTTAATTCTCACCACTATAGCTTACACTACTACGAGCACGTGTTTTTATGAGTCATCGTTTGCTATTTTCGGAACATCAAAATAGTCCCACGAAATTGCTTTGTTCTCAAGGATAATTGGTGGAAAACTCGAAATAACTCCACTCCCATACATTGCCATTGGAGCATTTACAAGAAAGCACATGAATCGCATCAAAATGACATGAAGTCAAGCAAATAATCATAATAGCGGGCAATTTTGAATCCCCTTGTCAGGCTCCGTTTAAATCCCATTGTTTGCCGAACATCACACGCATGATAATGAGAACAATAGGATAATGAGAGGGCAGTGTTGCGTGGCTCTGCAAACACCATGGAAACGATAAGAAACATCAACAACTCTGACTCATTTCGTCTACGTAACGCGCTCCTCTTGCATGCAGAATTATCTCCTATACCCCGCCTGAACAATTTGTCTTCATACATTTTCATTTAACCATTCGCGTACCAGTCAAACGGCTGTTCAATGATATTTCTGTGTATTACTTGTAGAAAAAATTGCATCAATGGCCCCTACGGACTTAATCATGTTAATATTGTTCTCTTCCTCACGCTCATTAGTTAGCCATACACAACCCGTCTCTAAAAATGGAGACAAAGTAGACAGTTGGTGGCCCGCTAAGTACACTTTAATCGATAATATTAATATCGGGGGATAGTATAAATCAATATCTAACTCCGCATTCAATCGGGAGTTATACATGATGTGACGGTGCTTGGATGGATGTGATACATGAGTATGGTACTTCATGACGTTTCAATAACAGCTCATCAAACATATCACAAGAAAGTACATGTATTGCGATCGATGGACGATAGACGATGGGGGAGGGGGTGAAGGGATGAAGGGGGGGGGGGGGGGTTGGGAGGGGGGGGGGGTGGGAGGATGAGAGGAGGAAGAATGTTTGCAGGATATCATGATCAAACACTTGCCAGACTTTGGGGGAGGTTGAACACATTACAATAAAGAGCAGTCATCCAGCAGTTTGAACAAAAAAACAACAAAAAAACAGAGAGCAATCCAACAATACGTTGGGAGAAAAGTACAGCTCACCCCAACCTCATGAATATTCATCCATTGACGGTTTTCTCGGTTTTCTTTCGCCGCAATAACACTAATACCTGGGAAATTATCACACAGGGCATTGACATGCAATCTCAGCTAACACAAGGCAGCACAGGCATGCCAGGAGTGATAGTGTAAGCTTTCTAGACCCTTTAACATTCCACCGTCAAGTTTGACGCTACAACGCGATGGAAATAAATGAATAAACAAGCCCATACTCCCACGGCGAATTAATGTTAGTATTTTGTGACATTCAATGGATACAAATTGATGATAGAGTGAGGAATATTCGATTGATATTGATCCTCTAGACCCAAATAATTAGTGAATTCAGCGCGATCTCTCGAAAACCACAACTGCGCAGAAGAGTGGTTTTCTAGCGCGGCTAACATGACTATGGACCGGCGGTTAAGCGAGGACGGTGGCCCCCGGTTATTGACTGCTTAAGAGGTCAACATAATAGAATATGATATAATGAGATTATTATTAGATCTATTTGTTGTGGGTGAACATTGTTCGGGGCAGGTAAGATTGAAACACAGGAGGGCAATTTATTTTGAATTATTTATCGTCGTTTGTCAATTGATGACACGGTTAACGGCGCTGCGGTGCGTGATGCGGAGTGCTTGGGGAGGGGTTTGTGGAGAGAGAAAGAGAGAGAGAGAGAGAGAGAGAGAGAGAGAGAGAGAGAGAGAGAGAGAGAGAAGGAGAGAGAAGAAGAGAGAAGGAGAGAGAAAGGGAGAGAATAAGAAGGAGAGAGAGAAAGAAGTAGAGAGAAGGAGAGAGAGAGAGAAAGAAAGAGAGAGAAAGAAAGAGAGAGAGAGAGAGAGAGAGAGAAGGAAAGAAAGGGAAATAGGGAGAATAGATAGGAGGATCGAGAGAGAAGAATAACGTGGAGTAGATATGGTAGAGAGAGTTATGATACAAAGAGAGAGGTACAGATATAGAGGAGAACGAAAGATACATACATTGAGGAGAGAGAGGGGGAGAGATAGGAGAGGGAAGGGGGAAGACAGGGAGAGATAAGGAGAAACAGACAGAGGCAGTGAGAATAAAAGAAGAACGTTTATAAATAAAGAGATGGAGAGAAAGAGGGAGAAAGGAAGAGAACGAGGAGCGAAGACATGGAAGCGAAGGGGGCAGAGAGAGAAAAATAGAGACAAACAGGCAGAAGGAGAACCAGGTAGACAGACATTTCCTTTCTTGCCTTTAGATAAAAGTATTAACCATGGTACAGAAACGTTACTATCCTAAGTAAAAATGTAACTCAAGTCGATTTTTAAAATGAATTTAATGTAAATAGTGATTAAGATATGAGTAACTCAACATCAAATATAGCTCAGAAAGTGCGCATTATTATGAGATACATTTATACATGGCGAAATTGTCTTGGTATAGTGTGCCGGTCCCATAATGGTCTCCTAGTACATTTATACGATCTAAGGATGGAAGTCATTGTGTATAGCGTTATCATACATCTTAAGTTAAGAATCAAGGTAAACATCTAGTCAATTGTAGTTACGATTGGCACCTGATATTTGACAAATTAGAGCGTCATCGAGAAAAAATGGACTCCTTGACGAGAGAAAATTGTCATTCATTATGATATGACGTCACTTCGATCCCATGTCATCCCCTTTTTCGTGTCTCATCAATCCGTTTGATTGATTGACAGTTCGTGGTGTACATAGTTTACATGGTGTGGTGTGCATTGTGGTTTACGTAGTTTACATAGTTTCAATATGAATCAGAAATTGAATGAGATGCGTATTTGCATGTGTCAGGGTTGTGTAGATTTCGCTTCATTGACCCCCCCCCCCCCCCATTGCCTCCTCACCCCCCTCCCATACACACACTCTCTCTTTCTTTCTTTCTCTCTATCTCTCTCACGCTCCGTCTCTGTCTCTTTTTCTCTCTCTCACCTTGCCCCCCCCCCCCCACATTCTCTCTCTCTCTCTCTCTCTCTCTCTCTCTCTCTCTCTCTCTCTCTCTCTCACTCTCCCTCTTTCCTCTATCTTTCTCTATCTCTCTCTCTCTCTCCCTCTCTCTCTCTCTCTCTCTCTCTCTCTCTCTCTCTCTCTCTCTCTCTCTCCCCTCTCGGTAGCATAGTAGCACCGCTTTGTCATAATTACTGGGGTCCGGATTGCATTTTTAATGATTTGGAGATGATTCCTAGTATATTACAATGAAAATATAAAGCTCGAGCCCGAGATCACGACAGAAAGGCGCTTCTTTTATTTTGGCCACCGTAGCCATTTTATCATTTACCACCTTTAACCTTTACCAGTGTTACCTATTACCTAATCCTAAACCTAACGCGATACACAATCATCACTATATCACCCTGCATAACCTAAACCTTTTGGAAACAACATTTAAGTTCCATTTTTTGTCGGTCAAAGTGGAGGCCACATTGTATTGTCCAATCAATGTCAATAGGCATGATATGTTATATTCCTATTTCATATAAAAGC
>OZ022586.1:10972253-10984753 GCA_963669155.1 Arbacia lixula | reverse complement strand
AAGCAATGGTAGAAGGAATGAGAGGGCATAGTATCACTTGATAATATGATATCTCTTTCTATTTCGTTCATCGTAACTTTTATTCAGTATGACACAAATGTGTTTTGGGGTGTGATTATGTAATACACGTACATGATAGATTTCAACATGATTGTATTGTTAATCGGGTTATAAAGGTTTTATATGACTGGACAGCGCGTTGAAATAGTCTTTCACAACCATGCGCGACAGTGTATACAGATGAGTACATATTTGTTGGGGATTGGGGGGGGGGGGGTGTAGCATTGGGAGAGAGACGGAGACAGAAATAAAAAGATATATGTACATGGTAAATAGAGATGGTGCAGAAAAAGGGAGGAGGAAAAGATTATCAACTGATTATGTTTGATTGTTCTTTGAATGTTTCCATGGTGAGAGTGTACTAATAAATACTATTTAGATTATGTTTGGTTTAAGAATGACATGTACAGTTTCTGAGAACCAACGAACGAACTGGATGATGGATGAAGCAAACACAATGGCTTCTCCGTATTCTCTTTTTTCCGTCTTCACTCTTCTTTTTCTTCCCCCTTTCTCCTCGGCCTCCTCCAGTTTGTCACATTCCTACTCCCTGTATATATATTTCCCTGTCTTCGTCTCTCTGTCTCTGTCTGTCTGTCTGTCTGTCTGTCTGTTTGTCAGTTTCTCTTTATCTCTCATCTCCCCTCCCCCTGTCATCATGGTCATCTTCTCCTCTCCCCTGGTCTTTCCACCTCCCCCCTCTCCCACTTCTCTCTTCTCCTCCTCTTTATCCTCCTCTCCACTCCATCTCTTCGCTGCCCCTCCCTCTCCCACTCCTCTCCTACCCCTCTCTCATTACCCCCCCCCCCGCTACCCCCACCCATATCTCTGCCTCTCTGACACCACTCTCCCACCCTACCCCCCTTCCCCATCTCACAGGTGAGCTGCAGCTCCTTAGCCATACCAGTCTACCAATGAGACCCAATCCTACGAGCCCCGACTGACAACCCTGACATTGATTGAGAGGTCCCGCACAAAGCACGCGCATGCCATACCATCAGTTCAGCAACCATCAACAAACACAGAGACTGGAGAAGGCAAAACTTACAAATTATGAATGCAAACATGAGGGACGGATGATTGACGGGACAAGCATTTCATTCTTTACAATATCACGCAGTCCCGCGCCGTGCTTGATGAGCTGTCTGTCTATACCAAGTCCATGGATACTGGCGTAGCCTTGTGTCCAGTCTGATGGACATTAATCTGATCCAAAAACACACGATGAACATTATTTCGTGTGACACAGGGCTCTTCTGTAAAGCAGGCACTGGGGCTCTACAAATACTACCCTGACTTTGAAATATCTTTATTGGAATACATTAATGAATAAATGAAGAGAACATGGTAATTAACATTGGTTTTGAGGGAGGAACAGAAAACATATTTTAGATGAATCTTCTTTTTACGAAGGATGATGAGAAAGCAAGAGTGAAAAAGAGGTTAATATGTGAGCTAATAATTAAACAGCTGGGATTTGGGAGAGTGTACTCGGGGCCTGTGAAAGTTGGCTTTGACGGAGAAATAGATGGGAATAGAAGCATGGGAAGAAGGAGGAGTACGTGGATAAGCAGCCTGACTGACTGGTTAGCAGATCAAAGGGCTGTGATTATGACATAAAACTGGTATAAAGATTCGGAACTCAGGACAGAGACTTGTGGCTCATATTAATCGTCTACGTCACAGGATATGGCACTTAGATTGAACAGGGATGGCTGCAGTAGCGTGATCGAATTCGAGTTCGTCGGCATCCAGGCAAGATGAGCATAATCCTTGTCATACTGGAACTAAATATTTTTGTGATCATTTTGAAAATAATTTAGAAATAGCCTAGAAACCAGGCTAGAGAGACAGCTTTGATGATCATGAAAATATGGAGCTGATAATGAAGTGTGCAAGCTTATAGTCATGATAGTACCCCTCCGAATAGCAAACAAACACAATATAGATTGAAATCACAGATATGTTCTTTTTATTTGTTTTTCTTGATAGGCATCAATGATTGGCTGTCCAACTGTCACGTGCACACAAAATGGGATAATGAGATATCGATATCGGGGACATACGTCAGCAAAATTATGTCAGCATAGATTGTACTTGCAATCAACTAATCGCTCCTTATCACGAAGAAGATTTGTTTGTATGACGCAGCGCATGGTCGTATGGTGAAGGGAGCTCTTGACTCTCGTAAAGAGGTCCTGGGTTCGAGCCTTGCTCGGTGTGGATCACCGTGTACACCCTTGCACGAGGTATTTTGCTATTTGTTATCTTTCCTCTCAATACTAGGTGAAGTAAATGGGTACCTGGCAGGATTTGCTCCTGATCTAATCATACCAACTACTTTCTAGTGCCGAATATGGCTCATTGGCTAAAGCTAGAATTACATTCAAGCGCACGAAGACAAACAGTTAAGTATGTGATAAACACAACTGTTTTATTTTTATCATTATTTTCATATACTTCCTTCATTTTGGAAGGCATTTCTTTTTTCTGAGGCGTTGTGTTTTTTGTTTGCTGTACAATTGACAGATAACACCTTTAGTACAGTACTCTACATTCTTGACCGAGTTGTTCTACAAGCAATGGGTGGCATAGGTCTAATATCGTTGATAGTGCAAACCAGTTTCTAGTTTCAAGTTTTGAACAAACACGGTGGAGTGGTGAAAAGTACAGTGTAATGGTCAACCTCTGCCACGGGATTCTTTACAACGGTGTGGGTGGATGTGTGTGTGTGTGTGTGTGTGTGTGTGTGTGTGTGTGTGTGTGTGTGTGTGTGTGTGTGTATGTATTTGCTTATGTATGTATATGTGTCAGTAGGTCGGTATTATGATGGCAGGAGGCGGAAATGTGTATTCATTTTTTTTTGTGTGTGTGTGTGGGGGTGGGGGGGGGGGGTGGGGGAGGGGTGGGGGGGGGGGGAGGAAGGGATTCCAGACATGTTGTAGACGCTCTTAACCATTGTTAACTTGGCCTGGTGTACCTAAAACCTACTAGCACATTACACGACACGTTCGTCACTTTTCTGTTAAAAGTAGCATGTTATGCAACTATCATGACTATATTCACTTTGGGGAATCCATCGACGTCATTAATGACTATGCCTAGCCATATATCATGAACATAAACATGATGACTATGATACAGCGAAGTGCCGTGTCTTACATAACAGTCGTAAAAGAACATTAACTGGTCAGTTCAAGGATGTGTGAGGCGAGCTTGCGTCCTACATCCTTGGTCAGTTCAAACTAGAGTAATCAATTACGTATTTTCGATTTGAACTCAACTTACTTTCCTCAATGGTGTGGCGGTATCATTATCCCCAGTGACAAGCAAAGTAGAACATCGCCAACATGTCGGTGAGAGTAAAGACATATCTCGCTCCATACATCCCTGGTAAGAGCTGAAAGTGCATGTGGTCACCCGATGCTTCACCAGCTCTTAGCGTTGACATCTCCCTTCGCTTGGTTTGGTTATCAGGTACTCCAAAACGTACATAGAGAGTATTAGTTGGTCATAAATATTCAGGTGGCAAGTAGAGGCTAACAGTTCGACCCACTCCAAAAACGGCCCGCTGTGGACCGAGTAAATTAAGTCGTTGTGATTTTCTTGCTTGCTTGCACCAGATTTCGGACATTGAGAATGCAAAAAAGCGCAGAGTCCGAATGGTTTCTTCGTATTTGTTGTTGTCGTTATGGGGGAGAGGGGGGGGGGGGGGGGTGTGCGTGAGTTCGGATGAAAGACCAGAAAGGCGTGGGCGCTTTGAGTATGCACAGGGGCGTTGCAGGAGCGGGGAGGGACGATCGGGGGAGGACTGGTGTCACCCCAGCCTACCACCACCCCTTTCCCTCCCCTTCCTATCCCACCCCCTTTCCCTTCCCCCTTCTATGTCTACGCCCCTCATTCTCTTGCGTGTACTCGAAGTGCCCACTGATCGCTGGCCGATTATATACATCTGGCATCCCATCATACATTCACACAATCCTTTCCCCCTTCCCAACCCCTCTTCCCAACACTTCTTTCAGCCCTCCCCTTTCCAACCATAGCCCCCACCCCCTTTACGCCCCTCGACGCACTCGAAGTGCCCACTTCTCATTTGTCCGCTCGCCTTGTACTACCAATGGTCACTCCATCCCAATTCCATCTCCACCCTATCTACTCCCTCCTCCATCCATCCCCTTCCCCCCACCCTTCACCCCCCCGCGCATCCCCTCTACATAGATCCAAGCCCCTTATCGTACCCGATGTGCCCACTGCTCGTACCCATCTTTCCCTTCTCTATCCCCCCTCCCCCTCTCCCTTCCCTTCTCCTTCCCCCCTCACACCCACCACCTTCATCCAACCCCTTTCTATAACAACCGCACCCCTCCACCACCATTACTCCCCTCTACACCCCTTTAAGCACTCGAAGTGCCCACTCCTCGTTTTCCTCTCCATCGTTCCCCATCCCCCTCCCCCTCCGCCTTCCTACCCCCAATACAGCCCCCTTCAGCCCACCTCCTTTAACCCACCCCTTCCTACCACAACCCCCATTTTTATTAATTTATCCCCTTAACGCCCCATACGCCCCATACGCCCCCTACGCCCCTCTACGCCCCTATACGCCCCTCTACGCCTCTCCACGTCCTAGAAGTGCCTACTCCTTGCTTCCTTCTCCACCGTTCCATTCCCCCTTCCCCTCCCCTTTTCCTTTCTACCCCAATCCCACCTCCTCCAGCCGCCCCCTTCCTACCACAATCCCACCCCCACTCTCCACCCCCATTACGCCCCTCTACGCCCCTCTACGCACTCGAAGTGCCCACTCGTCGTTTGGCCGTTCGCCCGGTGTCATCGAGACAGCGCTTTTGTTGACGTCGCTCTGAAAAGTGTCTTCACCCAGACCAACACGCAGCCCTTGACATGCTTGAGATGACGAGTGTTTTCAGATGGACAGGGCGACACGAGAAGGCGTAGGCTTCAACTCAGACCATCTCACTATCCATAACTTACTGTCTTGCCTCTTTCCTGTCTTTCTTCCTTTTCTGTGTAACTACTTTGAGACTAGTTACCAGCTCTCATCACCTTCTCTTTTTATTTCCATTTTATCTCAGTTTTTTCGATTTTAACATCGAAAACTAAAGCCAAAACAGTCTTGTGTCAGTGTAAAAATCTTACTATCAACCTTAGTGCCACAATTCTCTGTTCGGAGCTCTTTGCATCAGTTTTACGTTATTGTAAATAACCAATCGCTACTGTAGTAAAACTAGCTTGCTGATTAGCCCAGTATTCTTCCTTCTACTCCTACCTCCTCCCCCCATATATCTTTCCCATTAAAGACAAATTTTCAAAGCCACCTTTACCCTTGCATAAACTTTATACAAAAATATTATAAAGAAAATACAAGCGGAAATGTGAAGAGATGGGGGAGGAGAAAGAAGGAGAGGTCGCCCAATTAACCACACTAATACGGAGTTGTCACATTCATATAAACATATACATGCCCAATGATACGAATAATACAAGAAACAGATACAGAACACGGTGCATGTTCCCTAAATCTCAATGATCTAATTCTAGAGCATGATATTAATCTTTTTTTCATTTTGTCTTTTTAGAAAACCTCTTTATTGGTCACTCTACCACTAAAAGGAATCCTTATCATCTTTCGAAAAAAAAATACATCTCGCAACTATCTAATTCTTTCCTCAAAACCGATGTTATTGTCCATGTTTCACTTCCATACATCAACACATGGTATGATTTGCAGCTTATAGCCGGGTAGTAGCCTGGTTAATATATGATAAAAGCATATTTGCAGCACAATATGTACCAGTCTCACAGTGTCCTGGCTTATAATCGCAAAAATCAATCGCGGCCAAGTTCCTTTGCGATTGGTCTTCACTTTTCATGTTACGTGTACCACATAAAAAGTAATTTTAGAAGGAACAGTGTAAGTGTAAAACAATTTTTTTTATGGTTTTCTTTCGTTCATGCACGGAAGGTTGTTATATACATGTAGTCATTTTTTTAATAGGCAGCCACACACTCGAGCTGCTTACGGACGAGGATGGGAAGAGACTGTACACATGAAACGTAAGAACGGAACTGAACTGAAATACCACCCACACCGTTGGAATGAATATATACAACATGGGGATGACAGACATGATAGAGGGCGGTGTATGTGTGTTTGTGTTTGTGTGTGTGTGTGTGTGTGTGTGTGTGTGTGTGTGTGTGTGTGGGTGTGTGTGTGTAGGTGTGTGTGTGTATGTTAGCGTGTTCTTGTGTTTATGTGGGCGTATGTGTGTGTGGGTGTGTGTGTGTAAGTGTGCGTGTGTGTATGTGTGCATGCGTGTGTTTGTGTTTATGTGTGCATGTGTGTGTGTGCGTATGTGTGTGTGTGTGTTATGCCTGCGTGCTTTGTGTATTTGTGTGGGGTTTTAAGAAAGAAGGGGGGGGGGGGAGGGGTGAAGAGTGAAATTAGGGGGAGAGATTGGGAGATGGGTGGAGAGAAAAGACATTCAGAATGAGAGAGAGGGTGGGGGGGGGGGTGATTGGGGTAGATGGGGGAGGGGCAGATTGAGGAAAGTTAAGAGGAAAGTCGGAAGGGGTAGGGTAAAGATAGAGGAAGGTGGGGGAGGAAGAGGAAAAGGGAATTGAGTAAGACGTTGATAGAAACGTACATGGACGTAAGGAGAGAGAGAGAGAGAGAGAGAGAGAGAGAGAGAGAGAGAGAGAGAGAGAGAGAGAGAGAGAGAGAGATCATTCCACATCATCACAGGCTCTATCCAAAGTCCGGGGAAATACATCCTGTACAATTCGCCACGATACCATATAACTTATTCATGATGAAGACCCGTGTACATCTGACGGATGGCAAATGCGCACTTCCGTTGTTCAGTCGTCACATGTTAGGCCGGTATGCGCAAAAACATTTTTTTTTGCCCCGGCAGTGCGAACAGTCCCCCGGCGAAGTACGACGCCCTGCCGAAGATGCGTTCTTGCGGCTTTACCCATTCTCAAAATACGGCGAGCGAAGAGTGCAAGCTAACTTTGACCGAGTAACCGAAGCTCGTCACTTAAAGACGCAAATGACGGCTATATTGGGCAGCCGTGTCGACAGCTATTCCATGTACCATGTACATATGGTTCATGTACACATAAGAGAAGTGAGATGGGTTATTTGGGTAGTTATGTGGACGAAGAGGAATTGTATTGTTTGGGATAGACCTATATAGATGCTATTTTGTGATTGTTAATGTGGATGTTGTTATCACTATGCAGGTTGTTGGTAGTGTTTGGGGTATTAAGTTTTTCCTTCTTGCTTTCCGTCGTCGTGCTCCTCTTTTTCCTCCTTCTGACGGGTATCGCCACCAACAACACCATCATCATCATCATCATCATCATCATCATCATCATCAACAACTTCTTCCTCCTTCTCTTCCTGCTCGTCCTCTTCGCCCTCCCCTCTACTTCGTCTTCTTCTTCTTCCTCCTCCTCCTCCTTTTTCCCTTTTCTCCTTTCTTCTTCTTCTTCGTCATCATATTACTTCTCTTCCTTCTCCTCCTTACCTTTCTTCTTCTTCTTCTTCTTCTTCTTCTTCTTCTTCTTCTTCACCTTCTTCTTCTTCTTCTTCCTCTTCTCCTTCTTCTTCTTCTTCTTCTTCTTCTTCTTCTTCTTCTTCTTCTTCTTCTTCTTCTTCTTCTTCTTCTTCTTACTTCTTCACCCCCTCCTCCTCCTCCTCCTGTTCCCCACCCTTCTCCTTCTCCAACCGCTTTACCCTCCTCTTCCAAGATTATGATGTTGACCGACGGAACACAAATCACGAATGACAAAGATGAACCTTCTCAGGAATGTGCCCATTAGAGAGCAAGAAACAAAACAAATAGTGTAAATCCATACACCGAAAGCTCCTGAAAAGTGCACTTGTATTTGCACCGTCTTTATGTTTGAAGAGAGAGCAGCTATCGACCGCTGGTCATGGTCCATGCTTAAGATGGCAACTGCATTTCCGCAATTAGTTAATTTGTGCAGTGAGGGGTCGTGCGTGATCGATACTAGGAGTATGGCATGTATGATCGGTTCTCCTCAGGTTGAGAGCACTTTGAGACGTTAAAGACCAAGTGACTATAGATACAAGTGTCGGACTACTTTCCCAGAAACCATAGCCAACAAGCTGTGTTGAACTTGGCATGGGACTATGATTGTGTGGTACTGAGAGGGTTAACCGCATATGACATAAAGCAAATCCACATGTGACAGCTCTCGTCTCTTTCGACTCTGCCATTCAACATGATCTAACTCACCTCGAATTGAATGTTTCAATACCATGCATACAGCACGGTACATTGTAATACAAACATATTGCTTATTAACTACATTGCTACAGGTTTGTAAATGTAATACACACAAATAATACAGAGCATCGACTTCCCTCGAATTTAAAGGGTTACATACACGCATTTGTATTAGGACACAGCGACAAATCATTAATTGCCCTGTGACGCAAACTTCAGACTTCAACTGTTCACGTAAAAGTTATGAATCTATGCTCAAACATCACCAATTGTTTGTTAAAGCACGACATCGCATGTACGTTGCCGCTTCTAACCCGTGGAATTTGAGAATGATCAGGCGTAAAATAAGCATTCTGAACGGAGTACAGATGGTGCGCGGAATGAATCGTTACCATGGCAACAGTCATGTTTCTAATAAGGCGCGTTATGATAAACTCTCCCGTGCACTACGTAATAACATGCTGTTATACAGTCATCCAAATGAACAGGATCGTTTTATCAATCTTATTTCATTATTATTTTGTATTCACAGCCTCATCTATTTAGAATGTAAGGTTATAACCATATTACTGTTGTGCCACATTGATACACTTTAGGCATGTTAAGAGGTAAGTCATGTGAGTCGTGAGTAAATGCTAGGGAAGCAAAAAACAAACAGCCAGGACACAGACGAGCACGACCTCGGAGCAATTTGGGCAGTAACTATGGTAACTTTTTTTACTATAAAGGCGTAAAAAGGTGAAAAATATGGTACAGTGTTGAGATATCAGCGGGCTTGAAGAAAGAAGGAACGTTGAAATGATGACAATTACTAGACATATTAGGCATACAACAACCGTTGACATCACGCCCCCCCCCCCCCCCCACCCCACACTTCTCTCACGCCGAACCACCCAGAACCTCGCGAGTCTTTGAAGAGCATCCTCGCTATTTTCTGGTACTTTTTA
Source organism: Arbacia lixula (assembly GCA_963669155.1). Classification (NCBI taxonomy): domain Eukaryota; kingdom Metazoa; phylum Echinodermata; class Echinoidea; order Arbacioida; family Arbaciidae; genus Arbacia; species Arbacia lixula. The sequence continues at coordinate 10,975,473 of OZ022586.1, read as the reverse complement.
CCTTTCATAAGAAAGGTAAAATGTATAAAACAATTCTTGAATTGTATTTGTATTTGTATTTTGAGATGTAGTTATCATGATTATTGTTCACTGGATTATATACTGATAATCATCGAATTCAAAGTACGTAAGAGACATGATACCACAAGCACGATGTGGGCACAGTAGGCCTACAGGACGCACGGGCGTGAATGAGTGAGTGAGTGAGTGAGTGCGGGGTGAGGGTGAGGAGAGAGGCAGGGCAGGGGGCAACCTTTAAGGAGTCGACTTGTCACAGAGACATCATACGTGAGACAAATCAGGCAGATTATTGGACCTGACAGTAAGCTGTGAGAAGTTCAGCTGCCCTTCCGACGTCCGGCTGCCTGCTCCGTCTCAACCCGACCCCGCGATCCTCCAGGATCCCTCCCGTCAGGTGAGAGGGGAGAGAGAGAGAGAGAGAGAGAGAGAGAGAGAGAGAGAGAGAGAGAGAGAGAGAGAGAGGAAGGGAGAGAACAGCGGCGAGGCGCCTTGCTCTTCGCACCACCGCCTGCAGTGGGAACAGTACTTTTATCGTCTTCCATCGCGTTCGCACGAAAGAAATTTGCCGCTATTTGCCGGTATTTCGTTGATAACATTTTCCCGCCGCGGCAAAACGTTGAGATTGCCTCATGGGGCAATTTATGCTCGAGTGGAAGAACAGTCAAAAATAAGAGTGTCCTTTTCCACGGGAATGCAAGCAGTGTGCGCAATGCGAGAACCGCGCCGCTGCTCGCTGCAAATAGACATGGTATAAAGTATCTGAATGTAGTCTTTGGTGGCTGCGCTTCAAACGTAAACAAGAACAGCTTTTCACTTTTCCTGGAATGGTTTGTAACACTATGACTGTGAAATGTCATACATGTTATGGTCTGGGTAGACCGCTGATCCATGTGTATTCTCACGACTTTTCTAAAAGGGCAACCATGTTTCTCAGTGTTGTATCCGCCTGCCATTATAATACTCGTGACTCTGATTGCCCCGTTTTTCGAGCGTGCTGACTCGATATTTACAAAGTTTTAATTGTTACTCTTTAGTTTGTATCTCCTTATGTATATTGCATAATATGTATAATAATAAAGCACATACATAAACACAAATAATAATAAATTGCACATTGTATCTCGTTGATTGCTTTGCCGCAGCGGCAAACCGCTTACATGTGAACGTATCTTAAACCACCGCCTACGGAGACGCAGAGCTCAGTGGGAACAGTGCTTTCATCTCCTCAACCCCTTTTGTATACCAGGTGATCTGCCGCTCTACGGGACATCGTCTACTGCTACCACAATGCAAGTGGAATGCAAGTGGAATAGCGATAGACTTATGAGAACAGCACCTTTCTATCTCGCTTCTAGCCAGAAGAACATAGCACAAGAGCATACTGCCCTACTCTGACAAAATGAAGCAAGTGACAAATCACTTAAATCTGGGTTATTGGCATTCTTGGACAAGAAATATTCATCTTGCTGCGAGATAATCGATCTAACATGATGTGGTATTGCACTGGTGCCAAAGCAAGTGACAGACACATTTGCTCATTTACAAGAAAAGTCTCTTTTGTTAGTTTTGCTTCCTTTTGTCAGAGTAGGACAGTATAACTTACTGTAGGACAATGGCCATATTGTGGACGGCATATTCGCATAAAGTGAAACAAACGTTGGCAAACTGTTGTTCATTTTTGTCAAGAGACGTGAAAGTACAGGAGTATTTTTTTCTGATGTCAAAATCACTCTTGAAAACGAAACAGCCAGGCTAGACATAATGTGAAAGCGATTGATTTTATGCAAAGTTGTGTTGCAGTAGTGGAATATGATAATACTATTCAGTCTTTCTTGGAGAATAATATCACATAAGCTGGATATGTGTGCATATTAATTGTTTGTTAGTTTTAAGATTCCTTTGTCAACTTTTGACGACATGGGTAAGGGAGGAAGGGGGGCACTCAACCATGCCCCCCCCCCCCCAACCTCAACCTTCTTACGAGCCATTCCCCTTCACCGAATCGCGCATTGTGATTTGATCCGATACAATCGTATCAAGTCGAACCGAAGTGAAGAAGACTCGGGGATAATTCTATCAAGGTGTTGTGGGTTCCCGGAATCGCCGGAGATACATTTATTTCTTCTACCTGTGATTGCTCTTTCGACCGACCGAACGAACGACTCGCCGCCCCCATCTCACGCTTTCTTTTTCTCTCCCTCTCCCTATCTATCTGTCTGTCCCACCCCCCCCCCCTCTCTCTCTCTCTCTCTCTCTCTCTCCCTCTCTAGACAATAGACCTCCTCTCTCTCTCTCTCTCTCTCTCTCTCTCTCTCTCTCTCTCTCTCTCTTCTCGCCCCCTTCTCTCTGTCTCTCTCTGTCTCTCCCTCCCACCCCTCTGTCTCTGTCTGTCTGTCTGTCTGTCTGTCTGTCTGTCTGTCTGTCTCTGTCTCTCTCTCTCTCTCTTTCTCCGGCCACCTCGCTCTCCCCCCTCTCTCTCTCCTCACTTCCCATCTCCATCTCCCATGTCGCTGCACATCGTCCACCGCGGTGTGACGAGATACAAATCCCGACACAATCTTCGCTGATTCTCCGCTGATTCCCCGCTGATTCCCCGCTGATTTACCGCAATACGACGGGCGAATACCAACCGGAAAACCGGAAGTCCGCTTTAAGTGAGGGGGGCATTCATCTGACCTTTACCTGCTTTCAATCACTCTTTCCTCTTATTTTTTTTTTTTTTTGCAGAAACATTACGGAGCACATAGGATGCTATAGACTGCCTTCCAGACTGTGGGACAATTTTTTTTATACTGAAAAATACAGCCAAGCTGCACTCCTAAGACTATGAGCATGGTCTTTAGTTACGCGGACAAAATTAGAAGGGGAGCTTTTGAAATATTGTCCGCTTAACAAAAGTTCATGATCACAGTGAAAGACAAATCGAGAATATTTAGTCTACTGCAGCCAGGCCCCTATATTGAAAAAAAAAAATGGGTTAGAAATGCCTAACAGCTAGGATGAGGAGGGGGGGGGGGGGGGGGGGGGGGGGGGGGGGGAGGAGGGGGGTATGGGAGGAAACGGGAAAGAGAGAGAAAAAAGGATGGGATCGAATAAGGAAGAGGGAAAGGGATGGGGAGGAGAAAGGGGAGATGATGAAGGTAGAGTGGAGTGAGTGAGAGAGAGAGAGAGAGAGAGAGAGAGAGAGAGAGAGAGGGGG
>OZ022586.1:10752357-10967357 GCA_963669155.1 Arbacia lixula | reverse complement strand
AAAAAAAACGAGACATACTTGTGGACAAGTATAAGGTGGTCTGTATTGTCAAATTCGTGCACAGACATGGGACGGTAATGCACGGTGACACCATGGACCTTCCATGATGCCTACATAGTCACGTGTATGTGCTAACAACATGCAATCAATAGTCATTTGACATAAAGGGGCGCGAGGGAAGTATGGGAAAGAAAATCTCAAAGAGAATGACAAAGTAAGGGATTGAACGGAAGAAGGTCGCAAAAATCACATTTCAAAAGGATTTAATTGTGACACCATCTATTAATAAGAACTTAGAGACACCGCTCAGTATACTAACATTTCAGAGACTTGCATAAATAGTCACATGTATCGGGTAATTCAACATGTAATTAATAGTAATGCAAGATAAAGGGTTTAGAGGAAAAACATGGGAAAGAAAATCTCAACGAGAATGACAAAGTGAGGGATAGAACAGAAGAAGGTGGCAAAACAAACATTGCAAAAGGAATAAAAGAATTGACCCTACCCACTACAGGAATCGAACAGGGAGCCTCGAGATCTTAAAACAGCGCCCTACCCATTGAGCCACAAATCTTCCCATTCACGTGACAAGTAATGCCCAGCAGGGGCTAAAATGATTTAGAAATCGACATTCAAGCTGAAATTTCACCATAATCCCCATAAACCTCGTACAATCAGCTACAACATACTAAAATTTCAGAGTAAAAGATCCAAACATAGGCAAGATACAGCTCCTAAAAGATCCTCATGTCATTTCATAATTTCAAATAAATGACCCTCCCATTGATATTACACGTACAAAGGTCCGATTTTGACATTAATTCCTATAATCAAATTTACACCTTGAAGACTTTTTTTAAATGAAAAATCAAGGAAACCCTACCATAGAGCAATGTCTTAGCCACAACATAGTGAAATTTGGGAGAAAATCGATCAAGAATTACAGAGATACGCAAAAATGAGTAAAAAAAAAGCTCGTGACGTCATACATGAAAATTCATTTTTTATTCATATGGCAATATGATGACGTCACGATGTACTTAGCAGTAAAATGACACATGGAATCACATCTGCATTTCATACTCTTTTCGAAAGAGTGCTGATGAGCTATGGCCGATTGAAAAAAATCATGTTTTTTGTAATATTTGCACATAAAAGCGTATTGACGCACGCGCAGACTTTCAACTCTGACGTACCCGCACGGCTTTGTTATTGCATAGAAATGGCTCAAAATTGTATGATGTGATGTTTGTAGTGTCAGAAACATGAAACCAGTAAAAAGAAACGGAATTTTCAGGCTGCGTACGCGTTACGCACGGAAAAACGCGCGTAAATTTTTGAAACATATGCAAAACAATTTTTATTTGATTTGGAGCATTTCAAAATTTACTCCAAGGTCAACCTATATTTTTACCTAGCCCTATCCGTCATTTGTACAGAAATGAACTGTTTTACCTGCTAAAAATGTGGGCTTATAAATATCCGTAATTATAGAAGGCATGTAGGAAAGAACAAAATAATACTGGCCTGTATGGTGTGATGACCGCGACTGGAGGCTAACCCGAAATCTCCCTTCCACCTAACCTAGCAACAATAACGTGTTGCGTAATCATATGCAAATCAACATTCCCCCTCAAATGAAATAACAATAGACCGTTTCGTAATGTATTCACGACTTTCCCCCTAACTGGGTAGCAACGTGTTATTGTATTCACCTCTATCTAGTCCTTCATATTCAATGGATGGAATGCACTTTGAATCTTATTAATTGTTGCTTCACGGACAAACCTCAGTTGCCATTAGTAACGAATTGTTTGAACGACGTGAATGAAATCTGCGTACATAACAAAAATGGTCTATTCGCTTCCTATACAGTGCTAAGAGAATTTCACATTCCACAGACTGGGCGTGTTTGAAATTCCCGTACATCACACAGCGTTGAGCGTTACGTCCTACAGCGGAGATTTCAGTGCGTTGCGTTTACCATTCGTACATGTACTGTACATGCTCCACCTTTTTGCTGCAGCATCCATCATCTTTCTCTTTTTATCGTTCTCAATTCATGACGTGCCACTATTAACTGTCACCCGTTGTCAGTGTTTAATGGAACACGTCTGAATCGGCTGCGATTTTTGAAGAGGGAGGTGTATTTTGAGCGGATTTGTTTCAGTTCGATTTGAGACGCAATAAATTCAATCGTGTTTGACTCCGTCGGAAACACTTTCTTCCCGTTTTGGTCTTGATTGTGTACGATTTGTACTACAAGGGTACGGCCACTGTCTATGGGCACATGGTAAGCATGCTTAGCAAAACTTGTGAGAATTTGCCTCATTTCATGTTGAAACATGATAGACAATGATACCTATGTTTTTACATTCCTGACAATATTCTATATCACAAGTGCGTATCACTATGCACTGCAGTGATTGAGATGTGTGTATAGCTCGGCGCATGTGTGAGTGCGGGGGTGGGGGTGGGGGGGGGGGGGGGTCGATCTGGAAGAGTTTAGGATTGAATGTGAGAAAGCAGAGACATCATGAGTGGGATAGGGTAGGATATAAAGTGGGAGACAGCAAAGAAAGGAATAAAGCCAGAAGAGAGAGAGAGAGAGAGAGAGAGAGAGAGAGAGAGAGCGCCCGAAAGGGATGTGTGTGTATATATGTGTGTGTGTGTGTGTGTGTGTGTGTGTGTGTAGGTGTGTGTGTGTGTGTGTGTGTGTGTGTGTGTGTGTGTGTGTGCGTGTGACAGGAGACCACCAACATGTATGAGTATGAGTGAGAATGTATGTCGAAAGAGAGAGGGGGAAATACAATGAGCAAACGAGAGTCAAAAGGACGATGGTCCAGAAGAAAAATGAGACTTGAAATAGTCGTGGGTATGTGAGGAATCAGGGAGGGGGAAAGGGAGAGTTATGTAATTATACCATTTTCGTTATGTATGCAACTTTTAGTCACGTCGTTCAACCCCAAAGCTTGTTCGAGGTTTGTCCGAGCAGGGAGGTGTTACGAAGGAGTAGAAACTCGAGCATAATATATGCAAACATCTGTATGGGTTCTAAATCGTGCTCATGAATGTCAAAAGAATTCCATAATCATGACAATGCTTTGATGTTCCATGTGCCGAGCCGACATTTAGCTGATTTTAAAATTTCTGAAATTTCTTTAATTTCCCATTTATCTGTAGACGTTTTGTTTTTGACAAATTTGTTTGCAAACTTTAAGGAAGTTAACGGCAGATAATGACAGATCCTTTACTCTGCTTTTGTTTCGAAAAGTATTGAGGAATCATTAAAAATCCGACATAAAAGCCATTTGTATTACTTACAAAATTGACCAATTTCTTCACTTTCCGAAACTTGTGCATTTGGGGAATTCAACCACTCTCAAAATGATATATTAAGCTGTGTATTATCATTAACGGCGTTTGTGTGTGTTTGCGTGAAACAGAGATATTTCACTTGAAAAACTTGTTTATTTGCGTTTGCTGATACCTGTTATGCTCATGGAAGTATTAATGCCATTAACAGAACGGGACAAGCGAAATGAGACTGTACATTTCTTTTGTTCTCGCCGTTGCCACACAATCATGTTCATAATTGTTCAAACACCTGAACAGCACCTGTTGAGAACACATAACTTTTCAGCGGCTTGGCACATGGGTTCAAAGGAAGAAAATTGCTTCATATCCTTCCATAACACATCCCTGGTCCGAGTAGCAACAATCAATAAGATTCAAAAGTGCACTCCACCCAATGAATATGAATGGACAAGTACAAGCCAATGTAATAACGCGTTGTTACCTTGTTAGGCGGTTAGCCGTGAATACATTTCGAAAGCGTCTATTCTGCGTATCTGGAAGAACAGAAAGAGGAAGAGAGAAAGTGCTGATAGGGCCGTTGTTCAGACAAAAACATGAATTCAGACAAAGAGAATACATGTTGAAGGATTGTTTGTGTGCATTAATAAATCATTCCAAGAGCTCTTCCTGAATTAATCATGAGGTTAGGAAGAAAAAAAGGCGTGTTTGGGGAGACAGACTTTCACTTGTACACAAGTCAGGTAATGCAACTGTGATTAAACGTGATCTAACACAATTTACTGTGACAATATTCATATCAGTTTTTTCCCTATCTCTCTCACTCTCCCTATATACCTGTGTATGTCTGTCTCTATTTCGTTCCCCAGCTACCCCCCCCCCCCCCCCGCTTCTCTCTCTCTCCTCTGTCTATATGAGCCGATTAATATGTGCAGGCTAACTTATGGGATTACTGTTATTTTCTCATTGACACGAATGAGAACCGGCAGCAGTACATTCGTTAAGGTAATTATTCGGGCTCCCCCAAATCGAAACCCAGGGATATGGGGGGGGGGGGGGGGGGGGGTTGAAACTTGCTGTCGAATAGCCATTGAAATGAAAGGGCAAGTTTACCCATTAAACATGTCAATTCTATTTTAAAAAATCATCCAATAGCCATTGAGATTAAAATTCATTCATGATACTTAAACATGGCTATAATATTGCAGATTTTGGTTGAGACAGAGTCAGAAGAAGCCCGTCTTACTTTCCAGTTTCAGTCGCCAAAGCGTAGGCCGAAAAAACTTACGGGCGCCGCCATGTTCCGCGCTGCCATTCAAAACTGTGACGTCACATACGAACAAATATAACCTCTACGCCCATTGGTGCCATTCTGTACACTCTTGTGCCGTAATATTAATAAACATATAAATATAAACCAAAAATTTGTAGACTATTACAAAAAACAAACATATTTTTTCACTTGTTAAAAACAAATATTTTTTAGCCTCAAAATATTGATTTATCTTTTCTCTGTAACGACAATCCAACGACAAATGGACAAATCGGAAGAATAGACCATTTTCGTTACGTATACAGATTTTATTCACGTCGTTCAAATAATACGTTACCAAAGGTAACCCAAAAGCTTGTCCGAGGTTTGTCCGAGTAGCAAGAACTAATATATTCAAAGTGCGTTCCATCCATTGAACCTGAATCACGAAATACAGGTGGAAATAATAAACGCGTCAGTTAGGGGATAGTTGTGAATATATTATGACATTCCACAATCACTAGAATGCTTTGATGGCCTTTGCACAGCACCGACATTTAACTGCTGTCAACTTGGAAAGAAATAGCTTGAATTCCCCATTTTGTATCTTGAAGCTGTGTTTCTTATCACATTTTTATTTTACAATTTTCAAGAAAATTAAGGGCAACACCAAATCAAATATCATTATTCTATGTCACTACGAAATCCGTTGAATTCCAATCGCAAGTGTTTTCCTATCACTCCATCTACCGCAGGGTCCATGTGCTCGTCTGTCTTCCTCGTCGTCCGACGAGGAACAATATGGTGGGAGACCTGGATAGCTTCTCCCTCCTGGAACTCAACACCACGGTCATCTCCGACAACCTGGAGCTGAAAACCGACAAGAGTTATGTAATGCAACTGTGATTAAACGTGATCTAACAAACTTTACTGTGACAATATTCGTATCAGATTTGTATATAATCTTGCGCAATATAAATCCCTGAACATATCAACCGAGCTGTGCTGTATTGTAAGTACACTCATAATTATGTTTCCATTATCTCATTCCCTTCTCTCTTTCTCTGTCTTTTGTCATTCTCCTTGTCTTTATCTGTCTCCCATTTTATCTCCCTTTCGTTCTTTTCCCTATCTCTCTCTCTCTCTCTCTCTCTCCTCTGTCTATATGACCTGATTAATATTCCCATGCTCGTCGCTGACAGGCTTACTAATGGGCTTACTTGTAGTTTTTCATTGACATGAATGAAAACCGGCAGCAGTACATTCGTTGTGGTCATTATTCGGCCGCCCCCAAAACGAAACCGACTGGTATCGGTTAGCCGTAGAAATGCACTTGCGGAGGGGGAGGAGGGGTTGCACAAACTTGCTGTCGAACAGCATTTGAGATCAGGCTACTACCGCTTTGACATAACTGGATTCAAAGTTATTTTACTTTTGACGAGGGGGCAACCCACCCCCTCAAGCACCTATGTCACACCGCAAAACATATCCGGTCTTTCAGCTCAAATACCATATTATGCTATATACCTGCTCTTCGTTTTAATCTCACATAAACGGTCTACAAAGTCACCTTTTCCCTTATCTCACTGGGAAATGGCAGTCTATTTGTCAGGGATAATGACGCCCGGCAGTGTCAAAATATCATGCTATGCCAGCTCGAGATCCGTTCATTTCCAATCGCAAGTCTTTCCATATCACTCCATCTACCGCAGGGTCCACGTGCTCGTCTGTCGTCCTCGTCCGACGTCTTCAGTATGGTGGGAGACCTGGACAGCTTCTTCCTTCTGAAACTCAACCCCACGGTCACCTCCGACAACCTCGAGCTGAAAACCGACGATGACCAGCTCCAAGACGAAAGCCTGTTCGAACTCGTATGTGTAACAAAAGAGTGTGCAACCTTGATTGGTAATGTATTAACTAACGCCTTTGATGATCCTAGTTCTTCGGGAATTCTTTTGTGTGACACCAGCAATCACTTTCCGATTTTCCAAACAACAGATAAATCTGTTACAAAATTCGAAAATCGATCAAGTCCAAAACATTTCGATGTAAGGTAACTCCTACCGCTATGCAATCGTTTCTTCGTGATTTAAGCCACATTGATTGGTTGGATGTCTTTGAAACCAATGACCAATAAATGAAGCATATGATTATTTCGTAAAACGTTTCTCATCTATATATGATTTGTAGATGCCTTTAAAACTGGTATGCTCTATCCGCCGTCCAAGGCATGGATAAATAATGTTATTTTAAACTTAAACAAAACAAAACATGCTTTTCACATGCATTATTTTACACTGAGGAAAAAGAAACTAAGTACCAAAAATATTGCAATAAACTCAATACACTTATTGTTTTTTTCCAAGGGAACGTATTTTCATGATAGGTTTGATAAATTACAAAATAATCCAAGAAAAACTTCGCAATTCCAAATAAACTTTTAGGTAAACATGCCTCAACTCAAACTGGCCCAATCATTCACAATAGTACTGAAATACATAATCCATACTGAATCGCTAATGTGTTGAATGACTTCTTTGTGAACGTGGGGCACAATTTGTCTAACTCTTTACCACCAACCAATTTACATTTCTCTGATGCCATGCCTGTAACGCTTTCAATACTTCTTTATATATTAAGCATGTCCCCCAACCAGAAGTAATTCAAATTATCAAAAGTTCCGGATGTGACAACATATCTGTTGATATTGTAAAACAGTGTACAGTACATACTTTATTCGCAGACCTTTGGCATACACATCACTCACTCATCCGTCTGCTGACGAAACTCCTATGATAGCTCTTCAAAGTCTCCTCTCTTCCATGCAGGTTTCCACCTCTGTTGTTGTAATTCCAGTATCATATAATTGATTGATGAATGTCTTAGCGGGTCGTCCAGGTAGTCATTTGCCATGTAATGGGTTCCAATCACTAACAGGTTTCCCAACAACTCTTTTGCAATGTCCTGCAAACTGTAGTCGCCTCTTTCTAATAGATGTTGTTATCTTGGGAAGGTCACCATAGAGCTCCTTGTTACTCATGTGGGCCTTCCAACTTACATCAAGTGCTTTTCGCAGCGGTCTTGTGTAACATCCATCAAGAGACTTGCCAGTTCTGTTAGTAATGGTCCATGTTTCTGAACCATACAGAAGCACACTTTCAACAGTAGCTTGGAAGAGTTGTCTCTTCATATTCCATGTTAATTTTGAGCTCCAGATGTTGTTGAGCTTATTACATGCTCTCCATGCCATGGCTTTCCGGATCTTAATGTCGTTTTCTGTGTTTTGGACCCAGGCTCCGAGATATTTGAAGTCCTTAACTTCTTTAAGAAATGTGCCGTCTTGTGTTTGGATATGAATCTCATGTGATTGGTTGAATGACGTGAATTGAATTTTCTTTGCATTCATATGCAGTCCAACTTCCAATGCTGCTGTTTCACCTGCGTTCAGGAGTTCCTGAGCTTAGGATGTAGTAGCCAAGATCGTCGGCAAAGTCAAAGGTTATGATAGCTGGTAAGTTCTTATCCTTAATGCCTTCTAGAATTCTTCGTAAAGCTAGGATCTGTTCTGTAGTAGATCGACCTTCTCTAAAACCGCTTTGATTTGGTCTTAATTTTGTCTCTAAATGGGGTCTCAATCTGTTCAGGATCATCCTGTTGTATGTCTTTGCCACGAGAGAGCTCAAACTAATTCCTCAATAATTGGATGTGTTGCTTAAATCCCCCGCTTTAGGCACTGGAACCAGATTCAGTAAGGACCATTGTTTAGGTGTTCTTCTGTTGAGAAGTGCATCGTTACAGAATTTGAGTATGATGTCATCAATCTCACACCTTTGGATGACTTCTGGTGGGATGCCATCCTCTCCACAACTTTTGCCTTTTTTGCAGCCCTCTTCGCCCTCTTATATTCTTCTATGTCAAAAGCATCAGTTCGGATTGGGAGCTCACTAGGGATTTGTGTGATTTCCTCATCTTCATCTATGACATTGGAAGGGTTCCCCAAAAGTGTTTTAAAGTGGTCATACCAGCAGCCTATCCGCTCCTCTTTTTGTGCTACCTTGCAATCTACCAGCTATTGTCTTTTTCCTTCCACTAACCTCATTGATTAATTTCCAAGCCGTCCATAATTTTGTGGACTTTTTCTGGAAGGTAGTGTTTGAAATGATCAAATTATACTCTAGTGCATAGTCAAGTAGTTGTTCTCCATTTCTATTAGTGTGGTCAAGATAAGAATATGGTGTTTATCACGGCCTTCTCTGGAGTTGAAATCACCGATAACAAGCAAGAAGTTGTGTGGATACATACGCAATCTGTCAATACAAACTGGTGTATTCCCCTCCAAAATGAAAATCGCCAAACGTTGTACCCATATTCGCGAAAGGCCTCACTTCAGATTGTAGCAATTATAGACCCATATCTATCCTTCCATTTTTTCTCCAAGGTACTCGGGAGAGCTCTTTAATATACAATCGTATCTACAATTTATGGTGTGTAATACGAATTGCTCTACCGAATTTGCTTTAATCAATCTTTATGACAAAATTCTGAATTATGTAAATCTGAATAAGCATTCTATAGCTATTTTTATGGATATATATAAAGCATTTGATACCCTGTCGCATACAATACTTTTAGCAAAATTGCGTTATTACGGGATTCGGGGCATACCACATCTTTGGTTTCAAAGCTATCAAACTGACAGAAAACATAACACTGTTTATAACTCACATACTTCTAATTTCTGGTGCACCACAGGGTGCGATACTTGGTTCTTTATTGTTGCTAATATACATCAATAATATTTTTAAGATTCAAGATTCAAGATGATATTTATTTCCAATATAGCTAGAGCAATTCGACTGCCACGCAGTCGATAAATATGCCTCCGCCTCTTTGCTATTCTCAGAAAATGTGTATGTTTGGTGGGCAATGTACCATTGCTCCTATGTGAAATAAAAATATAACATTGTGTTTTTTTCAAGTTTAGCATTGACTTTTGACCTCTTATACTTCTTTGACTTCCAATCTAACCAGTCTGTCTAAATCCATCCTTGTATCAAGTTTGTTTAAGCCAATTTTGGGTGAAGTTCATTGACCTTTGACTTTTCAGACAATTTTCTGAAAATTGTTTGATTAGTCTTAGATAAGTTCAGAGATAATTTATTGCAGTCAAACTATTTTTTAAGCTTGGATAATTCGTTCTTTACATTACTGATAAGTTGGTCGAAATCGTTGTGAGCATACAATATGTTTGTATCGTCAGCAAATATTATTCATAGGACAACTCGACAGAAGCATTTATGATATCATTGATAAAGACAACAAAAAACAGGGGCACAAGAACTGACCCTTGGATACACCACATTGTAATGTTAAAACTTCAGATTGCTCACAATCAATTTTGATAAATAGTTTCCTATCTCACAGATAATCTTGAAACCATTTTAGCGGTATACCCAGCATCCCATACCGTTCTCGTTTGTATAACAAAATAAATACTGTATGCGATTTATCGTGTAGCCATGTTTCACTAATACCTATAGCCGATAATGGCTTTTGAAATGACATTAAAGTATTTACAGAGTCAAAGTTACGATTACGTGCATTCAGGTGCAACAGACTAAACCCATAGTTAGGCGTATCGATCTTAATGTTTAGTTCGTCCGGTAAGTAGTAAGAGCACTTTGTGGATGGGGTTAACGAGTGTCTTCATTATCTATTGGTGTCTCTACAGTATCATTCATTGACAAAGTAACAACTGTTAACAACTACAGCTTCGGAAAAGCACTATCTTTTCAGTGACAGGGGAATGAGTGCTTTAAAATTAGACAAAAAATGACATACAATATAGGAAGAATTGGACACAAAATACCAGTGAAGACTACACTGTCCTTACTATAGCCAGGGATGTGTTATGGACGGATATGAAACAACTTTCTTTGTTTGAACCGAAAAATTACGTGGTCTCAGCATGTGTTTTTGAGGCATTTCAACAATAACGAACTGGATTGCGTAGCAGCGGTTTCTCAGAGAGAACAAAAGAAATAGAATCTTATTTCGCTTGTCCAGTTCTGTTGGATTGCATCAATACTTTTGTGCGGAAAAGAGATATCAGCGAACAAGAATAAACATTTTTTTCTAGTAAAGTATCTCAGCTGCACGCAAATGCACGCAAACTCTTTTGATGGAAAGGAACAGCTTAAGATATGATTTTGATAATGATTGAATCCCACATTTGCGGAAATCTGCGGAAAGCGCAGAAATTTGTTAATTGTGTTAGTAAGAATATTATCCTATATCTCTGTGCATCATTCAACAATTATTCAGAAGAAAACCGAGTACAGGATCTGCAGTGGTGTTGTCCTTAATTTTCTTGAAAATTCCAAAACAATGTGATAAGAAACACAGCTTCCGGAGACAAAATAGGCAGCTTAATGTCGGTGGCGTGCATGGGACATCAAAGCATTGTAGTGATTGTGGAATGCTTTTGACATTCATCAGCACGCTTATAGTATCCATACTGATGTTTGAATATATCATGTTCGAGTTGTCCCTCCTTCCTAACACATCCCTATTATGGGTATTAACGTTATGCAAATGCACTGATATGAAATTTACCTACTGCGAAATGACTTGAAATTACTACGGCAAATAAAAAAATAAATAACAGCGAATGAAAAAGACAAAATTATAACAATTAATAAAATTTCAAATTACAAAGATACAATATCAGGATTCGTGGAGGTGTTGCAATGCATTTGGTGAAGTCATAGAAAAATCACAAATAGAGTCAAAACTACAGACTGGATTGTATGTGTGACCATTGAAATCGAAATACATGCATACATTTGAAAGATATTATATATTAACATGACAACATGATAATCAAAGATTTTTCCTTTTACTTTGAGACGAATATAGACAAATAAATCATACATGTTATTTTGCTGCTGGCGTCGTCTGCATACATGTACTTAACATGTTTAACATGTTTAATGCTCAGTATATCAGAGCAACCATCATCACAAAGCTATATCCTTCATCCACTGTTAATGATTACATGAAAGATATTGATTGATATTGAGCATTCGCTATTTTGTTGTTGTTTATAGTTTGGAAAGATCGTTTTCATTACAAATCCTCTTCAGTTGTTTTTCCGTCGACTGTCGGTAAAGCGGCGAAGACACGGCCGTCAATGGTCTAGGCAGCCGTCACCTTGTCGTAGTGACTCGTCGTCAGGAGCAGTTCAGTGTCGTCGTCGTGAGGTCCTCCTGGATGGAAACCCCACTTCCTTTCAGCTTTTTCTTATTCCTCATGAATTCGTATTTTTCCTTGTACAGTTGTAGGAGTTTATTTGAATGCGTTCATTTTGCAGACAACACTGCCTTAGTTGCCTCTGAGGAAAGCTTTGTCATTTTGATCAATAAAGTGAATGTTCATTTAACATGTTTAATGCATGCTCATAAATGGCTTTTGTGCAATAGATTAACTTTAAGCATTGTAAAAACTCAACTTGTGTTTTTCAGACATAGGCCAAACCTAAATACGTGTTATAATGATGCTCCCTTATACATCAACAACCTCAAAAATTTAAGCAATATTCTGTGGTTACATATATTGGAGTGTTTGTAACCTTCTTTACCTCTGTTCGACCGTTAAATACGATGCAGGTTGCCTGTTTAATGCGCAGATACTTTTCAAACTCTCTACCTTCTTATCTCATGCACATGTTTTCATTGAATGCTTAAATTCATTAGT
This sequence comes from Arbacia lixula, assembly GCA_963669155.1. Taxonomy (NCBI): domain Eukaryota; kingdom Metazoa; phylum Echinodermata; class Echinoidea; order Arbacioida; family Arbaciidae; genus Arbacia; species Arbacia lixula. The sequence continues at coordinate 10,955,032 of OZ022586.1, read as the reverse complement.
ACAAGTCCCGTCAGTCTGTTAAATTCCACTAGTGGAAAGTTAATACAAATACTCTTTCCAAGTCAGTCCGTTGTTGAGGTCCGGTAACCTGTAATTCATTACCAACCCACATACAGAATGCTCAGTTTAGTAACTCTTTTAAAAATCAAAGTACATCATTCCTCCTCTCTAAGTACTCCTTACCTGGGGCAACACACAATAAAATAAGGTAACAGCTTTAGCTCCCCGATGGAACTATTTTATTTATCTTCATGTTATTTTACACGGATGTACCTAATGTGTCAAGCCACTGAGGCTTTTACGGATAAATCCTTTTCTTCATTGTTTATACTTACATCTCTGCAATACTCATCTTGTGCCGATTTTTATCAATCGTCGCTATTGCCGATCAGTTACTATTCATTTCTCTTTTCCTACGTTAATTCATATGTTGATGTAATAAATGTTCCAATGCTTTCATTATTTTTAATTGCTCTAGAGTCGGTGTGCTGGTGGTCAAGACGTGACCCATCGATATCGCCTGGCCCGCCAACGCCAATAAGATCGCGCGGGAGATCCTGGATTACGTCACGAACGGCGACACATGACCTCCCCTATCCATGCCTTCTCCGTCTGCAGCCACGTATACGCCGAGATGCTCGACCTGATGGATGCATTAGCATGATCAGAGGGAGGGAAGTCCCCTTCCGCGGAAGAGGGGAAATCCCCCAGCGCCGCAGAAGGGAAATCCCCGACAGACGCGCAGGAGCAGGAGGCGAAGCGCGCGTCTGCGGAGCGGAGCAGCCGGTCGGCCTATGCGTTGGTGCATGGGCGGAACCCCCCCCCCCCCCCCCCCCACCACCACCATTTCGAAGGTGGGGGACACAATATCAAATGTCCCCCGCCCTACTATTTTCTGTCGTGTACAGGCGCGTATTTTTTTTTTGGAGGGGGGGGGGGGGGGAGAAAAGAGTTAAACCCCTCTATTTGTTATTTTTAATGTAATTTATATATTTGTTTGCTTTTATAGATCTATTAATAATACAGAATAATAATAATGATAATAATAATAATAATAATAATAATAATAATAATAAAATTCTTAGAGACGCATAATACCATTCAAATAGTCTCTATGCGTGTGAAAATAAAAATTGATTATGTGAGAATTTGAAAAAAAAAACTAATAATTATCAAACAGATGCGTCTTTATTCTTGATTTGAATTCACAAAGAATGGGGCTTTTAAGGGGGTTCCCCCCTCCCATTTCCGTATCCTTTGGTCCTTTTTGTTAAATTTTGTTTATTTCTATCAAATGTCCTCCACTCCACTATTTTTGGCCGTGTACAGGCGCGTACTTTTAAAATTGTGCAGAGCCGGAAGAGATATTATGGCTGCACCCCCCCCCCGCCGAACTGATAACACTTTCATAGAAAAAATCACTACCCCTACCCCCCCCCCCCCCCCCAATTGAGAAAAATTTCAGAGACTGGGCAGGATTAAAAAAATATGGAAAAACATCATCCCTACCCTCCCCCCTCCCGGTCAGCGGTTACCTTTTTGAGGAAAAACATGTCTCTCCCACCTTCGGGGAGCGATTTCCGCGATACCGTATGGTTGGTCAGATAATGGACTATTGTGTTTTCTCCAGGGATAGCCACGAGGGTTATACTCGCAGGCCGCCAACAACTTCTCCACCAGTTTGTCATCAAGAAGGATTGCAGAGACCTACTTTGGGCTAACCAACAACAAGTACACCATGGATAGCATCGTCAAGGTTAGATTGAAGGGTGAACTCTCTCATGAACATTGGCGTGAAGTTGTGTAGTAAGCCAATGGGGTTGTCAGGACCTGGCAATGTAAGGGTTAACTCTCTCATTACCATTGACACGAAGATATGTAGTAAGCCAATGGTAATGTAAGGGTAAAGGTTTTTCTCATTGGTTGAGATGTTGCGGGGCCATCACAGATGAGTTACAGGGGACGTGAAAAAAGTATTCAAACAATCAAACACATTTCAATTCACCATGACTCCTCGGAGACCCGTCTAGTCTCGCAGAGACTCGGTCTCCAATAAGCCACATATTTCTAACATTTTAAAATATTATTTATTACAAGGCATAACTAAGCGATGATTTGGATCTTGGAGAATACTTCGTAATGATTCATTAATGTATGAAGGAAAGCGAGAATTCCATAAGAATTTCCAAAGATACGGAGTTTATCAACGGTCCTATTGTTCTGCATTGTCTTTTAGGTGAATGAGATCTCCACTGGCCGCCCGGTCAAGGCGCCCGCCCTGAACCCCTTCTCTCGCGATGACCCGATCGGAAAACGAGTTGGTCGAGCAGTGGCGCAAGCATCTGGAGAGCGACCTTGACGTCAAGTGTTGCAGAGCTCCCCACTTTGCGAAGCACAGTGATGAGTAGGATGAGAGCATCTACGGCTTCATGGGCAAGCTGACACTGTAGAGCTGCCGCACGTTCCACTTAGAGAAACCTGTCCTCCCGTTGTCGGTGGGCAGGCTACTGTAGGAAGCGCCAAAGCAGGCCGAATTAAAGTAGAATGAGTAAAGGAAATTGTCGAGAACTCGCGGAGCTCAACAAATGAGCACTGGGCGAAATCTTCCTAAAGGAGTGGTCACTGTAGACTATAGGATGGACTTTGGAACGACTTAACGAAGGATGAGTGAGGGAGATAATTCATCCGCGTAGCCAGCTTGACAAATGAACAAGAAATCTCTCCTACCAGAGATTTCATTATAGGATGGACTTTTGCGAAACTTGACAAAATGGTAAGGGAGAGAGAGAGCCCGCTGAACTAGCACAACAAATCAACCCTAAATTTTTCCTAAAATAAAGGTCACGATGAATTAACGGATGGACTTTGGCACGATTTGAAGAGAACGCGCAGAGGTAGCTCAATTAATCAACGCTACATCTCTCCTTAAGTAGAGGTCATTGAAGGGTGGACTTTCCCACAGAGGAACATCGGGGCAATTCCACACATGTCCGATATGAATATCAGCGACACATCTCTCTCTCTCTCTTGATTAAGCTGCGAGCTTTAGGATTGACTGGTCAGAAATAACCGCTAATCTTAATTGTTTACATGCCGAAACTCGCACATCATTATTGAACCTGCGGACTGCAGCTCCTTTGGGGTATTGAGCATTAGTTTATAACTGATGCAGGGGACGAAAGGTTTTTTGTCTCCACCCATTGGGCAGTGAGTATAGACATGTTTACCGTAATAGCGGATCATATTCAGATATGCCTAGAACGAGTATTTACCCAACTTGTCATAGCTGCATGTGTTATGTCAAACAAAGAAAAATGTTTCATTATCATGTATGTATATTATGAAAGTGATATGTGAGCCAGAAATCTGAAGGTTTAGATTTTGTACGTCGTATACTGTGTAAAATTGACTTTAAAGAGTTTGGATTGATGAAAAAGAACCAGGGGTATGGGGCATGGGAAGAAGGATTATTAAGTTGATAAGCATCCTGACTGACTGGTTTACCATGATATGCAATTAATACAAAGAGCTCAGTACAAAGAACTGTGTGGCACTCCATGATCGCCTCCGTCACACGTCAAAGCACCCAGAGAGAGAGAGAGAGAGAGATAGAGATACAGTATATCAAGCAGGCGTCTAGTGAAAACGTGGTCATATTAACTATCAAGATAGCTTGGACAGAGCACAAGGCAAGTCATGGTCGTTGAATTATTTCACGAAAAGTTAGATTGCATACATGAATACTTTTGAACAAAGAATGATACCACCTGTCTTAACCCTAATACTACCGGGGTATTTCAAAGCATGTTCTTAGGGTAGGTGGGGGGGGGGGGGGCATTATGGCCATGGACCGCCCGATTCCCTCAAACTTTTTTTTTTATAATGGTCAATAATTGTGTATTGTACAAAGTTGTATAGCTAAACTTACGAAAGACCCTTTATTTTGTAAATTCAAGAATGTATGCTCATTTATACAAGAAATCACTAGATAAAGCCTCAGGAATATCAATTTCTGGTACAAATGTCTTTCAAAAATCCCTCATCAATTCCTGAAGAAAGGATAGGTTGTAATTATTTCTCACTTATTTCATTGTTTTTTCGTCAACCGTATTTTGCGATTTAGGTGTGTGTGTGTGTGAACGTGGGTGTATGTGGGTGTGTGTGTGTTGTAATTGTTTACACTACTTGAAACACTTATACCTATTAGAAAAGTACTTACATAAAATGGGAAATCTCCTGCATAAATTTGTCCATATGGTTATGCTCAGTCATATAGAAAAATAGCGAAATTTCAGTGGCATGTGTTTGGTAGACGTAATCTGATATCCGCACGGTAGGTCCGATCGTCATAAATTTGGTATCAAAATGTGCGGAAAGAATCAGAGAAAAACAAATTAAAAATTTCGATTCGAAATATTGAGGTGTTCGGGAGTACCGACACAAAAAAATGACAGGGGGGGCGAATAATGCACCCCGTTGAGTATTAGGATGAAAGGATTATGTGAAGCACGTTGAATTCTCAATACTGCACATATAAGGGAAAGTCGTCCCATTATGTATAAGTGTTAGAGACGGGCGGCATGGATCATTCTTCGACACAAGTCCCCGTCTCACACACGCCCATGTTGCAAGTAATGGTATGTGAAGTGCACAGTCTTGATGCAAGAACACGACATGGAATTCATTATCTATAAGAAGCAAAATAATTGTAGTTGTATTTTAATCGAGGAAAGCAATGTTTGAACAAACTATTTCTCTCACTCAAAATTATATCCTATTGCATGTGAATCTCCAACGATATAAGCTATCCATCATGTACATTGCATATCTATATATTCATGTTATCAGAATCAGTGTTGGCGTGGTGAAGTATCTAATTTGTGATTCAAATGGCTTAGCTTCTTTGCATTTTAGAGTGTATAGCTCGGTCTTTCTTGATTTCCCACGAGATGTTCCTTCACATATACATATATGCTTCTCTCTGCTTGTGCTCTCTGCTCCCTGCTCCCTGTGTCGTCCTTGCGTCCGACGCAAGGAAGGATCGTAGAAGTTGGCAAGCAAGCTGCCAACGTAGAAAAACACGGACGGCCGGTTGTGACCATGGCATAAGGGATCCTAGTGTAAATGTACTTATCTTTTTGAGGGTGGAATAAAAAAGAACTTAAGTTATATTTCTCAGCGTTTAATAAAGACAGTATTATAAAAGAACAAGTATATGTTTTTAATTTATAGTTATGTGTTGGTCACATATCCCACCTAATATCCTTGATTTTCATTAATAAATTTTATTTTGTGATAAATTAGTTTACTTTCTTACTATGGTTTTAGTTAAATTTTTGTGGGGAGGGGGGAGGGGGAGACTCAGTCAGCAATTAATATGTAAAAAAACAACATGACATTTTCTGGCGAGTTTTTGTCGACAATTGCCAAGGTGTTGCATCACTGTTTGAATTGAGTTTTGACTAGGACAATTCTCTGCATCCACAATATAGATATTTTAGTGTTTCCTTAATCAAAACAATGAGCATTTACATGATTATACATGGATCAGTGTCATCATTATCGTATTGAATTTGAAAATATTGATGCATTCAAGAATAGAAAATACATTTATGGGGAAAATAAGCAACCGTCTACGTCTGCTTATCTCAATAAAGAATACCGAAGTGTGACGCCATTTGAGCATTATTGTCAAGACAAATGGCTCTAAACAATACGGGCAGAACAAGCCGCGGTGATTACAACGGGGAATGTAATTGAGAATGCCGAACACTAGCCCGATATACAATATCGGACAAATAAACCTCTCAGTGGAGTGAGGTTGTTTAGAGCCAATTTGTCTTGACAACATGTTCATATGACGACACCACTTCGGTACTCTACATGAAAGAATGATTGCATCGGAAGAGAAAAGAACAACGAAGATGGCTTTAGAGAAGGAGAGGTGGGGGGGGGGGGGGGTAGAGAGAGAGAGAGAGGAGGAGGGAGGGAGAGAGAGGTGGAGAGAAAGGAGGTTAGGAGAGAGAGAAGGAGAGAAAAGCGAGCGCCATGGAAAATTAGTAACATTTCAATGGCCAATTATCTCACAGCATATAAGATGTCATATAGTTCATGTTACCACAAGATTGTATCAGATTTAGAGGGCTCTCAGGTCACTTTCAGGATACATTTGGGCAACAAATCCCCACATGTCCTTTTTTCATACATTTTACATTTCTTTATATCAAAAAGAAAATTACCTCAGTAATAGATAGAAACTTGTTGACAATCTGCAAGGACATATGTTTAATACTCTTTGAAAAGAAACTTGTTGACAATCTGCAAGGACATATGTTTAATACTCTTTGAAAAGATAACAACGTCAGCAATCGGTCTGTTAGCTCAGTTGGTAGAGCATCAGACTGATAACCTGAAGGTCGTGAGTTCGATTCCTGACATAGATGCTCTTTTGGTTTTTCTCTCGATGATTTGAAACTAATAGTCTATACGCTAAAATCACCAAGCAAAACCACCGACGTCTTATAGCCTAGTGGTAGGGTAAGCGCCGGGACTACCTCACACTCGTGCTAGCGAGCACGGGTTCGAAACCCGCTAACTCCAAGGTGTAAAAGCCAAGGTTCAAGGATTGTCGGATGGCCCGGCAAAGGCATTGGGATCGCCCTTGTTCCTCCCCTAAAGAGTTAGAGTCTGTAGTTCTTACAGGCTATAGTTTTTAGGAGGTAGGAAGGGATACGCGAATGGGCCGGTCGCCATACCAGAAGGGAACTAATGGTAGTCGGTAAGGGTGATGAGCTTAATTGCGGAAGCCCGAAGTCACGACACCTGAACTCCTGGCAAACCATCGCTTAACCTTTTATGTTTTGTTGAAATATTCACTTTCCTTTTTCTTCTGTCTAGATGACAACAATCAACTATAGCCTAAACATCTTTCTTTTTTTTCTCAATATTCCATATTCCTCTCATTCTTCTCATTATTATTGTAATGATAGTAAGTCTTTTATTGTGATGTGCTATTTCACTTGAACACATCCTAGCCCTTCGAACACGTCTTGGTAGCTGTCTGCTACTCGCTTGTTTGTTTGACATTAAATACTCTTTCTACATGCTTCAATTTGTCATCCACAATTTCACATTTCATTTCACTGACATTTCGTATTGGCATGCAAAAAAAAAAAGAAAGATGAAAAACACAGACATCCATACTTTTGCATGTGAAAAGAGAAAAAGCTCTTGCCATATACAATACATTCACATTTGTCGTGCCTGGTGATGAGATGAGACTTGAGAAAGTGATGGAAAATTTGAGAGCTATTGCATGGCAAAACGAAATGTGACGTATGATAGGCACACATTTTTCACAAGTTCACAAGAGGTCAGTGAGAATATTGATCATTACGCAACACAATTGCGCAATCGCGCACAGTCGTGTGAGTTCGGAGAGTTGACTAACAGCCTGATACGGAAAATAGTGTTCGTGAACGTTTGCTGAGGCAGGATGATTTGACGCTAGAGAAGGTGTTGTAGCTTTGTCGTGCCGCTGAAACCACTCGAACTCAGGCCCACGGGCTGAGTTCTATCCGTGAGAGAGTCTGAGTTGATGCTCAAGGGAGTAAGAAACAGTCGTTCAAGTCAGCATCAAACAAAGGTCCAAAACAACAAAGTCAGAAATTAAAATATGCTTGTGGTAGATGCGGGTATAGGCAGAGTAGAAATGCATGTTCAGCACAAGGTCAGATATGCAAAAAATGTGGTACGGAATCATTTTGCAAATTGTTATCGGTTGGTGTTGGTTGGTGTTGGTGATTCTTCTGATGAATGGACGGTCAATCTTGTGGTGAATTAAAGGCCAGTGGATTTCAAGTTATATACTGGTGCTCAGACTAGCCTCCGTCCAGACTCAGTGTATCAGACGTTAAAACCCAAACCAAAGCTGCATTCAGCTAAAGTGAAGTTGACAGGCTATAGTCGGGTAGCCATCCTGGTATAGATACTGGTGCTCAGACTAACCTCCGTCCAGACTCAGTGTATCAGACGTTAAAACCCAAACCAACGCTGCATTCAGCTAAAGTGAAGTTGACAGGCTATAGTCGGGTAGCCATCCTGGTATAGGGTCGTTGTTTTGTACAAGGGGTCAACTCACAACATCGCGTTTCTAGAAACTCCAGGTGAACGCCAACCATTGCTATGGTTACAAGCATGTGACACATTGAAGCTTGTAGAAAGAGTATTTAATGTCAAACAAACAAGCAAGGAGCAAACAGCTACCAAGACGTGTTCGAAGGGCTAGGATGTGTTCCAGTGAAACATCACATCACAATAAAAGACTTACTATCATTACAATAATAATGATAGGAATGAGAGGAATATGGAATATTGAAAAAAGGAACAAGAAAGATGCTTAGGCTATAGTTGATTGTTGTCATCAGAGACAGAAGAAAAAGGAAAGTGAATATTTCAACAAAACATAAAAGGTTAAGCGATGGTTTGCCAGGAGTTCAGGTGTCGTGACTTCGGGCTTCCGCAATTAAGCTCATCACCCTTACCGACTACCATTAGTTCCCTTCTGGTATGGCGACCGGCCCATTCGCGTATCCCTTCCTACCTCCTAAAAACTATAGCCTGTAAGAACTACAGACTCTAACTCTTTAGGGGAGGAACAAGGGCGATCCCAATGCCTTTGCCGGGCCATCCGACAATCCTTGAACCATGGCTTTTACACCTTGGAGTTAGCGGGTTTCGAACCCGTGCTCGCTAGCACGAGTGTGAGGTAGTCCCGGCGCTTACCCTACCACTAGGCTATAAGACGTCGGTGGTTTTGCTTGGTGATTTTAGCGTATAGACTATTAGTTTCAAATCATCGAGAGAAAAACCAAAAGAGCATCTATGTCAGGAATCGAACTCACGACCTTCAGGTTATCAGTCTGATGCTCTACCAACTGAGCTAACAGACCGATTGCTGACGTTGTTATCTTTTCAAAGAGTATTAAACATATGTCCTTGCAGATTGTCAACAAGTTTCTTTTCAAAGAGTATTAAACATATGTCCTTGCAGATTGTCAACAAGTTTCTATCTATTACTGAGGTAATTTTCTTTTTGATATAAAGAAATGTACAATGTATGAAAACAGTACATGTATCCTGAAAGTGACCTGAGAGCCCTCTAAATCTGATACAATCTTGTGGCAACATGAACTATTATATTACATCTTATATGCTGTGAGATAATCGGCAATTAAAATGTTATTTCTTTTCCATTTCGCTCGCTTTTCTCTCCGTTTCTCTCTCTCCTAAACTCATTTCCCTCCACCTCTCTCTCCCTCTCTCCTCCTCCTCGTCTCTCTTTCTCTCTCTCTCTCTACCCCCACCTCTCTTTCTCTAAAGCCATCTTCGTTGTTCTTTTCTCTTCCGATGCAACCATCCTTTCATATAGAGTACCGAAGTGATGTCGTCATATGAACATGCTGTCAAGACAAATTGGCTTTAAACAAACTCACTCCACTGAGAGGTTTATTTGTCCGATATTGTATATCTGCTAGTGTTCGGCATTCTCAATTACATTCCCCGTTGTAATCACCGCTGTTTGTTCTGCCCGTATCGTTTAGAGCCATTAATCTTGACAATAATGCTCAAATGGCGTGACACTTCGGTATTCTATATTGACATAAGCAGACGTAGACGGTTGTTTATTTTCCCCTCAAATATATTTTTTATTCTTGAATGCATCAACATTTTCAATTTCATGACATTTATCAATACGGTAATGATGACACTGATCCATGTATAAACATGTAAATGCTCATTGTTTTTGTTGAAGGAAACACTCAAATATCTATGTTGTGGATGCAGAGAATTGTCCTAGTAAAAACTCAATTCAAACAGTGATGCAACACCTTGGCAATGGTCGACAAAAACTCTCCTGAATATAAAAAAAAATGTCATGTTGTTTTCATACATTTTAATTACTGGCTGAGTCCACCCCCCCCCCCTCTTTTTTTTTTTCTACGTGCGAGTTTGCAGCTTGCTTGCCAACTTCTACGATCCTTCCCTGCATCGTCCTTGCGTCCGACGCAAGGAGTTTCTGCGAAACCCGAGGTAGACCACAAGCAAAGAGAAGGATATATATATGTGTAGATGTTAAGGAACATCTCGGGAGAAATCAAGAAAAACCGAGCTCTACACTCAAAAATACAAAGAAGCTAAGCCATTTGAATCACCAATTAGATACTTTACACACGCCAACACTGACTCTGATAACATTTATAGATATACAATGTACATGATGGATAGCTTATGTCGTTGGAGATTCACATGCAATAGAGCATCATTTTGAGAGAAATAGTTTGTTCAAACATTGTTTTCCTCAATTAAATACAACCACAATTATTCTGCTTTTTATACAGACTGAATTCCATGTCGTGTTCTTGCATCAAGAGTGTACACTTCACATGCTATTACTTGCAACACGGGCGTGTGTGTGACGGGGACTTGTGTCGAAGAATGATCCATGCCGCCGGTCTCTTACACTAATACATAATGGTACGACTTTCCCTTATATGTGCAGTATTGAGAATTCAACGTGCTTCACAATCCTTTCATCGTAATATTCACGAGGGTGCATTATTCGCCCCCCGTCACTTTTTTGTCGGTACTTCCGAACACCTCAATATTTCGAATCAAAATTTCACGATGTTTTTATCTGATCCTTTCCGCACATTTCGATACGAAATTTATGACGATCGGACCTACCGGGCGGATGTCAGATTACGTTTACCAAACACATGTCACTGAAATTGCGCTATTTTTCCATATGACTGAGCATAACAATATGGACAACATCATGCAGATTTCCCATTTTATGTAAGTACTTTTCTAATAAGTATAAGTGTTTTAAGTAGTGTAAATAATTACAACACACACACACCCACATACACCCTCATTCACACACACACTTACATCCAAATTGCAAAATACGCTTGACGAAAAACAATGAAGTACGTGAGAAATAATTACCACAACTTATCCTTTTTTACAGGAATTGATGAGGGATTTTTGAAAGTCATTTGTACCAGAAATTGATATTCCTGAGGCTTTATCTAGTAATTTCTTGCATTAATGAGCATACATTTTTTAATTTAAAAAATAAAGGGTCTTTCGTAAATTTAGCTATACAACTTTGTAGAATACATAATTCTTGACCCTTAAGAAAAAAAAAAAGTTTGAGGGAATCGGGAAGCGCTTTACAATAATGCCTCCCCCCCCCCACCCTAACAACACGCTTTGAAATACCTCGCTAGTATTAGGGTTAAGAGAGGTATCATTCTTTCTTTAAAAGTATTCATGCATGCAATCCAACTTTTCGTGAAATAATTCAACTACCATAATTTGCCTTGTGGTCTGTCCAAGCTATCTTGATAGTTAATATGACCACGTTTTCACTAGACGCCTGCTTGATATACTCTCTCTCTCTCTAGGTGCTTTGCCGTCTGACGTAGACGTACCCCTGGTTCTTTTTCATCAATCCAAACTCTTTCAAGTCAACTTTACACAGTATACGATGTACAAAATCTAAACCTTCAGATTCTTGGCTCACATATCAGTTTCACAATATATATACATGATAATGAAACATTCTTCTTTGTTTGACATAACACATGCAGCTATGACAAGTTGGGTAAATACTCGTTCTAGGCATATCTGAATATGATCCGCTATTACGGTAAACATGTCTATACTCACTGTCCAGTGGGTGGAGACAAAAACCTTTTTGTTCCCCTGCATCAGTTATAAACTAATGCTCAATACCCCAAAGGAGCTGCAGTCCGCAGGTTCAATAATGATGTGCGAGTTTCGGCATGTAAACAATTAAGATTGGCGGTTATTTCTGACCAGTCAATCCTAAAGCTCGCAGCCTAATGAAGAGAGAGAGAGAGAGAGAGAGAGAGATGTGTCGCTGATATTTGTATAGGACATGTGTGGAATTTCCCCGATGTTCCTCTGTGGGAAAGTCCACCCTTCAATGACCTCTCCTTAAGGAGAGATGTAGCGTTAATCAAGCTACCTCTGCGCGTTCTCTTCACATCGTGCCAAAGCCCATCCGTTAATTCATCGTGACCTTTATTTTAGGGAAGATTTAGAGTTGATTTGTTGCGCTAGCTCAGCGGGCTCTCTCTCTCTCCCTTACCATTTTGTCAAGTTTCGCAAAAGTCCATCCTATAATGGCATCTCTGGTAGGAGAGATTTCTTGTTCATATGTCAAGCTGGCTGCGCGGATTAATTATCTCCCTCTCTCATCCTTCGTAAGTCGTGCCAAAGTCCATCCTACAGTCTATAGTGACCACTCCTTTAGGAAGATTTCGCCCAGTGCTCATTTGTTGAGCTCCGCGAGTTCTCGACAATTTCCTTTACTCATTCTACTTTAATTCGGCCTGCTTTGGCGCTTCCTACAGTAGCCTGCCCGCCGACAACGGACGGACAGGTTTCTCTAACTGGAACGTGCGGCAGCTCTGCAGTGTCAGCTTGCCCATGAAGCCGTACATGCTCTCATCCTACTCATCACTGTCCTTCACAAAGTGGGGAGCTCTGCAACACTTGACGTCAAGGTCGCTCTCCAGATGCTTGCGCCACTGCTCGACCAACTCGTTTTCCTTGGCCGTGGCGATCGGGTCATCGCGAGAGAAGGGGTTCAGGGCAGGCGCCTTGACCGGGCGGCCAGTGGAGATCTCATTCACCTGAAGGACAATGCAACAATAGGACCATTAATAAACTGTTTTTTGGAAATTCTTTTAGAATTCTCGCTTTCCTTCATACACTAATGAATCATTATAAATTATTCGCCAAGATCGAAATTACTGCTTAATTATGCCTTGTAATAAATAATATTCCAAAATGTTAGAAATATGTGGCTTATTGGAGACCGAGTCTCTGCGAGTCTAGACGGGTCTCCGAGGAGTCATGGTGAATTGAAATGTGTTTGATTGTTTGAATACTTTTTTCAAGTCTCCTGGTTATTCTCGGTAACTTATCTGTGATGTCCCCGCAACATCTCCACCAATGAGACAAACCTTTACCATTACATTACCAGGCCCTAACAACCCCATTTGCTTACTACATATCTTCGTGTCAATGGTAATGAGAGAGTTAACCCTTACATTACCAGGCCCTGACAACCCCATTGGCTTACTACACATCTTCACGCCAATGTTCACGAGAGAGTTAACCCTTCAAGCTCACCTTGGCGATGTTATCCATGGTGTACTTGTTGTTGGTCAGCCGAAAGTAGGTCTCTGCAATCCTTCTTGATGACAAACTGGTGGAGAAGTTGTTGGCGGCCTGCGAGTAGATACCCTCGTAGCTATCCCTGGAGGAAACACAATAGTCCAGGATCTGACCAACGATGTGGTATCGCACCGGCGCAAGGGCGGAAATCGCTCCTCGAAGGTGGGGAGACATGTTTATCTTCAAAAAGGTAACCGCTGAGCAGTGGAAGGGGGGGGGGGGAGGGTGGTAGGGATGATGTTTTTTTCATATTTTTTTAATCCCGCCAAGTCTCTGAAAGTGCTCTCAATGGGGGGGGGGGGGGGGGGGGGAGTGGGGGTTAGTGATTTTTTTCCTCTGAAAGTGTTATCAGTTCTGGGGTGTGGGGGAGGGGGGGGGAGCCATGATTTCTCTTCCGGCTCTGCACAATTTTAAAAGTACGCAGCTGTACACGGCCAAAAATAGTGGGGGGGGGGGGACATTTGATGGAAATAAACACATTTTAACAAAAAACGAGCAAAGGATACGGAAATGGGAGGGGGGCCCCCTAAAAATCCATTCTGACTATTAATAGATCTATGAGCACAAACAAATAAATAAATTACATTAAAAATAACAGAGGGGTAAAACCCTTACCCCCCCCCCCCCCTCCAAAAAAAAAACAAAAAAAAAACGCCTGTACACGACAGAAAATAGTGGGGCGGGGGACATTTGTTATTGTGTCCCCCACCTTCGAAATGGTGAGGAGGGGGGGGGGGGATTTCTGCCCATGCACCGAAGCATAGACCTACCGGCTGCTCCGCTCCGCAGACGCGCGCTTCGCCTTCTGCTCCTGCGCGTTTGTCGGGGATTTCCCTTCTGCGGCGCTGGGGGATTTCCCCTCTTCCGCGGAAGGGGATTTCCCTCCCTCAGGTCGGGCATCTCGGCGTATACATGGTTGCTGACGGAGAAGGCATGGACCAGGGGAGGTCATGTGTCGCCGACGTCGATGGATCACATCTGACCACCAGCACATCGAATCTAGAACAATTAAAATAATAATAGCATTGAAACATGTATTTCATCAACATATGAATTAACGTAGGAAAACATAAATGTATAGTAACTGACCGGCAATAGCGACGATTGATAAAAATCGGCACAACACGAGTATTGCAGAATTGTAAATATAAACAATGAAGAAAAGGGTTTATCCGTAAAAGCCTCAGTGGCTTGACACATTAGGTACATCCGTGTAAAATAACATGAAGATAAATAAAATAGTTCCATCGGGGAGCTAAAGCTGTTAACTTATTTTATTGTGTGCTGCCCCAGGTAAGGATTAGTTAGAGACGACGTATGTTGTACGTTGATGTTTAAACGAGTTACTTTTATGTGGGGTGGTAATGAATTCCAGGTTACTGGACCTCAACAACGGATTGATTTGGAAAGAGTATTTGTATTAACTTTCCACTTGTGGAATTGAACAGACTGAGGAAAATTGTACTAATGAATTTAAGCATTCAATGAAAACATGTGCATGAGATAAGAAGGTAGAGAGTTTGAAAAGTATCTGCGCACTTAACAGGCAACCTGCATCGTATTTAACGGTCGAAAAGGGGTAAAGAAGGTTATAAGCACTCCAAGATATGCAACCACAGAACATTGCTCAATTCTAAGGTTGTTGATGTATAAGGGAGCATCATTATAAGACGTATTTAGGTTTGGCCTATGTCTGAAAAAAAAACAAATTGAGTTTTTACAATGTTTAGAGTGAATCGATTGCACAAAAGCCAATTATGAACATGCATGAAACATGTTAAATGAACATTCACTTTATTGATCAAAATGACAAAGCTTTCCTCAGAGGCAACGAAAGCAGTGTTGTCTGCAAAATGAGCGTAGTCAAATAAACTGTGCTCCTACAAGGAAAAAAAAAAACGAATTCATGAGGAATAAAAAAAGAAAAGCTGAAAGGAAGCGGGGTTTCCATCCAGGAGGACCTCACGACGACGACGACACTGAACTGCTCCTGACGACGAGTCACCACGACAAGGTGTCGGCTGCCTGGACCATTGGCGGCCGCGTCTACGCCGTTTTACTGACAGTCGACGGAAAAACAACTGAAGAAGAGTATTTGTAATGGAAACGATCTTTCCAAACTGTAAACAACAACATAGCAAACAATAGCGAATGCTCAATATCAATCAATATATTGCATGTAATCATTATCAGTGGATGATCATTTTCATTATATGACTTTAAATCATTTTAAATAAAACATAGCTTTGTGAGGATGGTTCCTCTGATACAATGTATGCAGACGACGCCAGACAGCAAAACAACATGTATGATTTATTTGTCTATATGCGTCTCAAAGTAAAAGGAAAAATCTTTGATTATCATGTTGTCATATTAATATATAATATCTTTCAAATGTATGTATGTATTTCGATTACAATGGTCACACATACAATCCAGTCTGTAGTTTTGACTCTATTTGTGATCTTTCTACGATTTCACCAAATGCATTGCAACACATCCACAAATCCTACTATTGTATCTTTGTAATTTGAAATTGTATTTTTTTTTATTTCTTTCGCTGTTATTTGTTTTTATTTGCCTTAGTAATTTCAAGTCATTCCTCTGTCACCTGTCTGTAGTTGAATTTCATATCATTTGCATTTGCATAACGTTAATACCCCTATAGCAGGGATGTGTTAGGAAGAAGGGACAACTCGAGCATAAATATATTCAAACATCTGTATGCATACTATAAGCGTGCTAATGAATGTCAAAAGCATTCCATAATCACTACAATGCTTTGATGTCCCATGCGCGCCACCGACATTTAGCTGGAGTTAACTTGGAAAGCAATATCTTTAATTCCTTTGTCTCTCGAAGCTGGTTTCTTATCACATTTGGCAATTTTCAAGAAAGTTAAAGGCCCCCTGTCATCAAAATATATGTTGACTTCTGTTGGTGCAACATAACATGTATATAACAAAATCACTAACTGTTCAATGGAAATATGTGTCCTATATTTTAAAATAATTTTTCTATATTTTTTCTCACCATTGATAAGCTCCGCCTCCAAAAAAAAATCCTTTAACTCAAGATTCCCCCTGTGACACCATCAAAGGTAGAAATTAGCAGGACAATAGACATAATTTATGCACAAACTAAACATTGCAATGACTACCTGCAAGTGCTTATAATAGCATCACATAGCTAGCACGTTTCTGACATAAGGAAACGATTATTCCCACATGAAAGGTTGTTAGCTGGTATTGTGTGAAGACATGTGATGCTCTTGTCGGCAGGTGGAGGTAATCATTGCAATGTTTAATTTGTGCATAATTTCTGCTTATTATCCTGCTAATTTCTACCTTTCATGATGTCACAGGGGGAATCTTGAGTTGGAGGATATCTCGGTGGCGGGGCTTGTCAGTGCTGAGAAAAAAATAAAGATAAATTATTTTAAGATATAGGACACATATTTCCATTGAACAGTTAGTGATTTTGTTATATACATATTATGTTGCATCAACATAAGTCGACATACATTTTGATGACAGGGGACCTTTAAGGACAACACCACTTCAGATCCTGTTCTCGGTTTTCTTCTGAATAATTGTTGAATGATGCACGAACGGAGATGTAAGATAATAATCTTACTAATACATTTAACAAATTTCTGCACTTTTCGCAGATTTCCGCAAATGTGGGATTCAATCATTATCAAAATCATATCTTAAGCTGTTTCTTTCCATCAAAAGAGTTTGCGTGCATTTGCGAGCAGCTGACATATTGTACGAGAGAAAAAATGTTTATTTTCGTTCGCTGATATCTCTTTTCCACACAAAAATATGGATGCAATCCAACAGAGCTGGACAAGCGAAATAATACTCTATATTTCTTTTGCTCTCTCTGAGAAACCGTTGCTATGCAATTCTGTTAAAACACCTGAAAAGCATATGCTGAGACCACATAATTTTTCGGCGGTGGCACGCATGGGTTCAAAGAAATGAAGTTGTTTCACATCCTTCCATTACACATCCCTGCCTATAGTAAGGACAGTGTAATCTTCACTGGTATTTTGTGTTCAACCCTTCCTGTATGGTATGTCATTGTTTGTCTAATTTTAAAGCGCTCATTCCGCTGTCACTGAATAGATAATGCTTTTCTGAAGCTGTAGTTGTTAACAGTTGTTACTTTGCCAACGAATGATACTGTAGAGACACCAATAGATAATGAAGAAACTGGTTTAACCCCATCCACAAGGTACTATTACTTCTTACCGGACGAACTACACACTAAAATCAATACGCTTAATTATGGGTTTAGTCTGTTGCACCTGAATGCACGTAGCTTAAATCGTAACTTTGACTCTGTAAATATTTTAATGTCATTTCAAAAGCCATTATCGGCTATAGGTATTAGTGAAACATGGCTACACGATAAATCGCATACAGTATTTATTTTGTTATACAAACTAGAACGGTATGGAATACTGGTATACCGTTAAATGGTTTCAAGATTGTCTGTCAGATAGGAAACAATTTATTCAAATTGATTGTGAGCAATCTGAAAGTTTAACATTAAAATGTTGTGTACCCAAGGGTCAATTCATGGTCCTCTGTTTTTTGGTTTTTATCAATGATATCATAAATGCTTCTGCTGAGTTGTCCTATATATTTGCTGACGATACAAACATATTGTATGCACACAAAGATTTCGATCAACTTATCAGTAATATAAATAACGAATTATCCATTCTTAAAAAAATAGTTTGATTGCAATAAATTATCTCTGAACTTATCCAAGATTAATCACATAATTTTCATAAGACCAAGAACTGTCATAGCTGATAATGAATGTAATATCGAGATTGGAAATTGCAAAATAGAGCGTAAGTACAGTACAAAAGTTTTGGGGAGTCATGATAGACGAACATCTCAACTGCAAAAGTTATCTCTTTGCGAAAGTTATCTCTTCGGTAGCCAAATCCATTGGGATAATATAACCTCAAAGATTTTCTCCCTGAACAGGCTCTGATAATATGGTATAAATTTCTTATTTCTTTCACATATATCTTATGGTAATACTGCATGGGCCAAAAGCAACCGGAAGAATATGAGTCCACAATTCGTCTACAAAAGAAAGCGGTACGATTATGTAGTGGTCTTCACTTTTTTTGCTCACACGGCTCCCCTATTTTAAAGACATAACCTACTGAAAGTGAATGATATGAATTTTCTGCAGACTTCAATATTCATGTATACACTAGAGCATGGACTCTTACCTCCATATTTCACGTCAATGTTTGAACGAAATTCCGAATTGCACAATATAATACCCGAAATGCAAACGATTTTCATCTACGTAACCCAAAGACCATTCTACCATATAAATCAATTAAGCACTGCGGTCCAGACGTATGGCACGCTCTGTCGGAGACCAAAGTGTGCTCTACATTATTTTCATTAAAATCCGCTCTAAAAAAAGAAGCAACTTCTCACATATACTTGATTTTGAAATAGGTGTACGATTTCAAAGTTTAAGTCTTCGTTTATGTTTATTCGAATTATATTAATTCAGATATACTAACGCTGTTATCAAAGTACGATCTAGGGAAGGGGGTAGAACAGGGGGGGGGGGGGGGCGTAACCTTAGGTTATTGTAATTCATATGTAAGATTAATTTGTCATACATAGCAAACACCCCAACCATTTCATGCCATATACCTTTTCTGGCTGAATAATTCTGTCAAGCCATTGAGCGTTTAATTTCAGTCCATCTTCCAATCTAGTAAACTGTGAAATACTGTATCGTGTACATAATGCATTGCACTTTATAAAAATAAAGAGCCAAGAATCGCACCCTGTGGTACACCAGAAATGAGAAGTATGTGAGTTATAAACAGTGTTTGGTTTTTTGTCAGTTTGATACCTTTGAAACCAAAGATGTGGAATGCCCAGAATCCCATAATTACGCAATTTTGCTAAAAGTATTGTATGCGACAGGGTATCAAATGCTTTTGATATATCCATAAAAATAGCTATTGAATGCTTATTTAGGTTCACATAATTCAGAATTTTATCATGAAGATTGATTAAATTCGGTAGAGCAATTCGTATTACACACCAAGAAATTGTTGATACGATTGTATATCAAAGAACTCTCCCGAAGGATAGATATGAGTCTATAATTGCTACAATCTAAAGTGAGGCCTTTCGTACGTATGGGTACAACATTTGGCGATTTTCATTTTGGAGAGGAATACACCAGTTTGTATTGACAGATTGAGTATGTATGCACACAGCTTCTTGCTTGTTATCGGTGATTTCAACTCCAGAGTAGGCCTTGATAAAGCACCATATTCTTATCATGACCACACTAATAGAAATGGAGAACAACTACTTGACTATGCACTAGAGAATAATTTGATAATTTCAAACACTACCTTCCAGAAAAAGTCCTCATAATTATGGGCATGTGAACTACCAAGCGGACATAAAGCACAACTGGATTATATTCTCATCAGAAGAAAATGGAAAAACAGTGTCCTAGATGTAGAAGCACGTAACTCATTCTCTAGCATTGGATCAGACCACAGGATAGTTGCAGCAAAAATCAGGCTTAGTCTTAGAGCTAACACTAATACAGTTCAGAAGAAGATAGGGGATGACTGGAATAAACCAAAGTTGGACACAGACCTACAAGGAAGATACACTGTTACAATCGGAAACAATATGCCCTGCTGTCCCTAGATGATGACAGCTACGATAAGACAGTAAACTATAGCCACTTAATTAAGGCAAACAAGGAAGCAGCCGAGAAAGTGATGCCCAAAGTCCCTAAGACGCAAGGTAGGGCACTGCGCTTTGATAAAAGAGTGGAAAAAACAAGGCAGGTATTAAATGAAGTAAACTAGAGACATGTAAAGGAAAACACCACAGATACTCATATTGAATTTGAAAGGCGTAAAGAAAAGTTGGATGAGGCATATGATAAAGCAAATGGCGAATATCTGGAGCAGAAACTAAAGGAATTTGAAGAAGCCAATATGAACCAGAAACATCAAACGGCTTGGAAATTAATCAATGAGGTTAGTGGAAGGAAAAAGACAAGAGGTGGTAGATTACAAGGTAGTACAAAAGAGGGGCGGATAGGCTGCTGGTATGACCACTTTAAAACACTTTTGGGGAACCCTTCCAATGTCATAAATGAAGATGAGGAAATCCCACAAATCCTTAGTGATCCGAAGAGGGCTAAAGAAGAAGGCAAAAGTTGTGGAGAGGATGGCATCCCACCAGAAGTCATCAAAAGGTTTCGAGATTGACATTATACTCAAATTCTGTAACGATGCACTTCTCAACAGAAGAACACCTAAACAATGGTCCTTACTTAATCTGGTTCCAGTGCCTAAAGCGGGGGATTTAAGCAACACATCTAATTATAGAGGAATTAGCTTGAGCTCTCTCGTGGCAAAGACATACAACAGGATGATCCTGGACAGATTGAGACCCCATTTAGAGACAAAATTAAGACCAAATCAAAGCGGCTTTAGAGAAGATCGATCTACTACAGAACAGATCCTAGCTTTACGAAGAATTCTAGAAGGCATTAAGAATAAGAACTTACCAAGTATCATAACCTTTATCATGTTTATTGACTTTGCCGACGATCTCGAATACTACATACCAAGCTCAGGAACTCCCGAACGCAGTTATAACATTAGCATTGAAAGTTGGATTGCATATGAATGCAAAGAAAACTCAATTCATGGCATTCAACCAATCACATGAGATGCATATCCAAACACAAGACGGCACATTTCTTAAAGAAGTTCAGGACTTCAAATATCTCCAAAACACCGAATAAGCTCAACAACATCTGGAGCTCAAAATTACCATGGAATATTAAGAGACAACTCTTCCAGGCTACCTGGCTACTGTTGAAAGTGTGCTTCTGTGTGGTTCAGAAGCATGGACCATTACTAACAGAACTGGCAAGTCTCTGGATGGATTTTACACAAGAACGCTGCGAAAAGCACTTGATGTAGGTTGGACATGTTGGAAGGCCCACATGAGTAACAAAGAGCTCTATGGTGACCTTCCCAAGATAAGAACATCTATCAGAAAGAGGCGACTACAGTTTGCAGGACATTGCAAAAGAGGGGTGGGGAAACCTGTTAGTGATTTATTAATCTGGAACTCATTACATGGCAAACGACTACCTGGACGACCCGCTAAGACATTTATCAATCAATTATATGATACTGGCATTACAACATAGATGGAAGCCTGCATGCAAGAGAGGAGACTTTGGAGAGCTATCATAGGAGTTTCGTCAGCAGGCGGACGAGTGAGTGAGTGAGTGATATGTATGCCAAATGTCTGCGAATAAAGTATGTACTGTACACTGTTTTACAATATCAACAGATATGTTGTCCTATCCGGGACATTTACCGTTACGAAAACTTTTGATAATTTGAATTACTTCTGGTTTGGGGACATGCTCAAGATATAAAGAAGTATTGAAAGCGTTATAGGCATAACATCAGAGAAATGTAAATTGGTTGGTGGTGAAGAGTTCGACAAATTGTGCCGCACGTTCACAAAGAAGTCATTCAACACATTGGCGATGCAGTATGGATTATGTACTTCAGTACCATTGTGAATGATTGGGCCAGTTTGAGTTGAGGCATATTTACCTAAAAGTTTATTTAAGAATTGCCAAGTCTTTCTCAGATTATTTTGTAATTTATCAAACCTATCAAGAAAATACTTTCCCTTAGAAAAACCAATAAGAGTATTGAGTTTATTGCAATATTTTTGGCATTTAGTATCGTTTTCCTCAGTATAATACTGAGGAAAACGATACTAAATGCCAAAAATATTGCAATAAACTCAATACTCTTATTGGTGAAATGCATGTGAAATGCATGTGAAATGCATGTGAAAAGCATGTTTTGTTTTGTTTTGTTTTTATTGAGTTTAAAATGGCATTATTTATCTATGGCTTTTGGACGGCGGATAGAATATACCGGTTTTAAAGTCATCTGCAAATCATATATAGATGAGAAACGTTTTACGAAATAATCATATGCTTCATTGACTGTTTACGCTACTAGTTTCAAAGACATCGGACCAATCAATGTGGCTTAAATCACGGAGAAACGATTGGATAGCGGTTGGAGTTACCTGACGTCGAAACGTTTTGGACTTGATCAAATTTCGAATTTTGTAACAAATTTCACTGTTATTTGGAAAATTGGAAAGTGGTCGTTGGCGTCAGACAGAAGAATTCCTGAAGAACTAGGATCATTAAAGGCGTTAGCAAATATATTACCAATCAAGGTTGCACACTCTTTTGTTACACGTACGTGTTCGAAGAGGCTTTCGTCTTGGAGCTGGTCATCGTCGGTTTTCAGCTCGAGGTTGTCGGAGGTGACCGTGGTGTTGAGTTCCAGAAGGAAAAAGCTGTCCAGGTCTCCCACCATATTGAAGATGTCGGACGACGAGGACGACAGACGAACACGTGGTCCCTGCGGTAGATGGGGTGATATAAAAACAATTGCAATTGGAACTGAACGGATCTCGTGGTGGTATAGCATGATATTTGACACTGCAGGGCGTCATTATCCCTGACAAATAGACTGTCATTTCCCGGCGAGATAAGGGAAAATGTGACTATGTAGACATTTTATATGAGATTAAAACGAAGAGCAGGTATATAGCATAATATGGTATTTGAGCTGAAAGACCGGATGTGTTTTTCAGTGTGACACAGGTGCTTGAGGGGGTGGGTTGCCTTTCAGGAGGGTGGGGGGGGGGGAGGGGGGTAAAGTTTCAGGTCATGGCAATGTCTCATCAAAAGTAAAATAACTTTGAATCCTTTTATTTCAAAGCGGTACTTGCTTGATCTCAAATGCTGTTCGACAGCAAGTTTGTGCAACCCCTCCTCCCCCTCCGCAAGTGCATAAACCGATATCAGTCGGTTTCGTTTTGGGGGCGGCCGAATAACGACCATAACGAATATACTGCTGCCGGTTTTCATCCATGTCAATGAAAAACTAACAGTAATCCCATTAGTAAGCCTGTCAGCGACGAGCACGGGAATATCAATCTGGTCATATAGACAGAGAGAAAGAGAGAGAGAGAAAAGAGAGAGAGAGAGAAAGAGAGAGAGAGGGGGATGGGTAGATTAAGAACGAGAGATAGAGACAAATATACACAGATGTATGAGAGGGAGAGAGAGAGGGAGAGAGAGAGAGAGAGAGAGACGCAAAGAGAGAGAGAGAGAGATAGAGAAAAGAACGAAAGGGAGATAAAATGGGAGACAGATAAAGAAAAGGAGAATGACAAAAGAGAGAAAGAGAGAAGGGAATGAGAGAGAGAAAGAGAGAGAGAGAGAGAGAGCCGTGCTTCATGCGGGTGATGTCATGGAAACATACTTATATGAGTGTACATACAATAAAGCACAGCTCGGTTGATATGTTTAGGCGATTGATATTGCGCAAGATTATATACAAATCTGATACGAATATTGTCACAGTAAAGTGTGTTAGATTACGTGTAATCACAGTTGCATTACATAACTCTTGTCGGTTTCCAGATTATCGGAGATGAATGTGGTGTTGAGTTCCAGGAGGGAGAAGCTATCCAGGTCTCCCACCATGAAGACGTCGGACGACGAGGAAGACAGACGAGCACGTGGACCCTGCGATAGATGGAGTGATATAAAAACACTTGCGATTGGTGATTGGAATTCAACGGATTTCGTGGTGGCATAGAACAATGATATTTGATTTGGTGTTGCCCTTAATTTCCTTGAAAATTGCAATATAAAAATGTGATAAGAAACACAGCTTCGAGAGACAAAATAGGGAATTAAAGATATTTCTTTCCAAGTTGACAGCAGCTAAATGTCGGTGCTGTGCAAAGGCCATCAAAGCATTCTAGTGAGTGTGGAATGTCGTAATGTATTCACAACTATCTCCCTAACTGACGTGTTTATTACTTCCCCCTGTATTTCGTGATTCAGTTTCAATGGATGGAACGCACTTTGAGTCTATTGGTTGTTGCTACTCGGACAAACCTCGGACAAGCTTTTGAGTTACCATTGGTAACGTATTATTTGAACGACATTAATAACATCTGCATACATAACGAAAATGGTATATTCTTCCGATTTGTCCATTTGTCGTTGGATTGTCGTTATAGAGAAAAGATAATTCAATCTTTAGAGGCTAAAAAAAATATATGTTTTTAACGAATGATAAAAATATGTTTTATATATTTTTTTGTAATAGTCTAGAAATTTGTTAGTTTATATTTATATGTTTATTAATATTACGGCACAAGAGAGTACAGAATGGAACCAATGGGCGTAGAGGTCATATTTGTTCGTATGTGATGTCACAGCTTTGAATGGCAGCGCGGAACATGGCAGCGCCCGAAAGTTTTTTTCGGCGTACTCTTTGGCGACTGAAACTGGAAAGTAAGACGGGCTTCGTCTGGTTCTGTCTCAACCAAAATCTGCCATTTTAGAGCCATGTTTAAGTATCATGAATGCATTTTTAAATAGAATTGCCATGTTTAATGGGTAAACTTGCCCTTTAATCTCAATGGCTATTCGACAGCAAGTTTGCCGCCCCCCCCCCCCCCCCCCTTCCCCCCATATCAGTCGCTTTCGTTTTGGGGGAGCCCGAATAATTACCTTAACGAATGTACTGCTGCCGGTTCTCATTCGTGTCGACAGAAAAATAACAGTAATCCCATAAGTTAGCCTGTCAGCGACGAGCACATCCGGACGGGAATATTAAGCGGCTCATATAAGAGGAGAGAGAGGGAGAGAGAGAGAGAGAGAGAGAGAGAGAGAAGGGGGGGGGGGAGTAGCTGGGGAACGAGATAGAGACAGACATACACAGGTATATAGGGAGGGTGAGAGAGGTAAGGAAAAGACCTGATATGAATATTGTCACAGTAAATTGTGTTAGATCACATTTAATCACAGTTGCATTACATGACTTGTGTACAAGTGAAAGTGTCTGCCTGTCTCTGTCTCTCCAAACACGCCTTCTTTCTCCCTAACCTCATGATTAATTCAGGAAGAGTTCTTGAAATCATTTATTAATGCACACAAACAATCCTTCAGCATGTATTCTCTTTGTCTGAATTCATGTTTTTGTCTGAACAACAGCCCTATCAGCACTTTCTCTCTTCCTCTTTCTGTTCTTCCAGATACGGAGAATAGACGCTTTCGAAATGTATTCACGACTAACCTCCTAACTGGGTAGCAAAGCGTTTTTACATTGACTTGTACTTGTCCATTCATATTCAATGGGTGGAGTGCACTTTTGAATCTTATTAGTTGTTGCTATTCGGACAAATCTCGGGCAAGCTTTGGGATTGAACGACGTGAATAAAAGTTGCATACATAACGAAAATGGTATAATTACATAACTCTCCCTTTCCCCCTTCCTGATTCTTCACATACCCACGACTATTTCACCTCTCCTTTTTCTTCTGGACCATCGTCCTTCTAACTCTCGTTTGCTCATTGCATTTCCCCCTCTCTCTTTCGACATACATCTCCAAACGCACGCACACACACTCACTTATACATGTTGGTGGTCTCCCCCCCCCCTCCTGTCACGCACACCTTTTTTTTGTTTTTCCATATTTATTTGATTTCATTCCCATTATAAAATAAACAATTTCAATTTATAACATACAATAACAAATACATAAAAGTGATATTTCTATTGATTCGATAAACACAAATCATATTCCTCTAAAACAATAATCATTATGTATAAATGATAATAAAACAATTCCATAAGAATGAAATCTTTTGTGACACCTCTTCCCCCCCCCCGAACATATCCACCCCCACACAAAAAAAAAACAAGTCCACCCTCACCCCCCCCCCCCCCCCCCCCCCCCATGTCCGGTGTAACTGCCCCCATTCCCTCACGCGCTCAAGAAATACGGAAATGGAACTTATGCTGTCAGGCGAGCATTAACCACCCAGAACAAATAAGAAAATACAATTGCTATAAGTCCTCTAAATGTTCAATTCTTCCCATTTCTGTAAGTATGACCCTAATTTACAACTTTTGATCGCTAACTTCTCTTCCCTATCTTTATAGTTCGAAATCATCTTTAAGATTTTGTTCATGGAAGGAAGCATCCATTTTGTTCTCGAAAAATATATGATGTATTTTATGATAAGGATAATGGAATTGCACATTTTGATTCTTTGAGAATTTCCTTGGATCCCCATGAAAATTAATTTCCAGTTATTGATGTCTAATTCCTTTATTTCTTGCCAAATTCTTTGAACGTGTGCACAAAACAGAAAAAGAAAAAATACGTCTCATCCTCCTTTTTACAAAAGGAACACAATATTTACCAGTAACAAATCAAAATCTAAAGAGGTGATCTTTAGTATATAGGGCCCCATGTAATAACTTAAAATGAAATTCTCTATGCTTACAACAAATTACTGCACTTCTCGGTCTTAAAAATATATCCTTAATTTCTTCCTTATTATAGTTATATTGATTTTATCCATCTCGCACTTGTAAATTATATTCTTCCTGAAATGTTTTAATGAAGTAATTGTACATTTTTCTAGATTTTAAGTTAGACAATTGACCTATTTGTCCTTCTATGTTTAATGTTATGCCAAAATTATGAATATCAACTTGCATATGTTCTCCTGTTTTCCAATCATCAGGAATGGCTTTAAACAAATCAAGAATGTTAAATAATCCTTTGCTTTCAATTCCTAAAGTAAAAAAAATGAGAACATGGTTTGATTTCTTTTCCATTAGTTATATCATCTATTTGAATAACCACTTTCTTCCATAGATCCTCATCAAATATCATTTTGTTTCTTATGCAAATGTGTCTATTATTGAAAAGAATGGGATTATGTTTATTTTCTTCAAAGTGTCTACATTTATCCAATTCTTGCCAGACCTTTAAAGGTGATATTTATAGGAAATGAAATCAAATAAATATATTTCATTTTATGATTGAATGAGTCATTAAAGCAATTTATGCAGCTAACATGCCATGAAAGTGTTCATTTTCGTGATTTATGAAAATCAAATTTGACTCTCTCCTGACCTACGAAATCGACCAAGGGAAAGTGGCTTTGTGTGTACGTCACAGCCGGGATATGCTTCACAATGACTATTGTGTATCACACCTGTTAATCCACTAGCAACTTCCATCACAGTGTCATTAACAATGCTTGATGCTTCTGGCGGAAAAGAAGCTGCGGGTTGGCATGTGCGATGCACAATAACGCCTCCCTTTTCTTACGTCAGACCTAAAGGCCGTTTCGGATGACAGTAGGGAAAATTTGTCCCCGAAAATAGGGTGATTGTTTTCAACCTAATTTCGCTTTTTTGGAAGTGATATATTCTTTGAATGTCATCCAAGCTCATTGTATGGCTTATAAGCTTTTTGTAGATGAATATCTTTCTATTTTTGGATTTTCTATGAATATCACCTTTAAAATTTCTCTATAGAAAGGTGGCAGGTTATTCAAATTCAGTTTATTCATATCGTAATCAAATAAAAATATGAACCTTCCCCCTATTGACCTGCAGAAATATTCAAAACAAATCTTCCATCCTGACAAGTTATCTCCATATATTAGCCGTTTAAGCCACATAACCCTTTTGAGTTTTTATAAATGTTTCATAATTTGTCATTCTTACACCCCCAAACCCATAATCCTGATATAAAATTTTCCTTTTTATTCTGTCCTTTCCACCCCAAATGAAATCAAAGGAAATACGTTCTACTTCTTCCATAATGAGTTTTGGAACAGTAATGAGAGAAGAGACATAATTGAATTTGGACAGAACATAAGTCTTCAACAATTGAATCTTACCCATTATTGTAAGATCCCTTTGCTTCCACCATCCTACCAGTCGTTTTATTTTGCTTAATATCTGTTTGTAATTTAAATCCTCTTTCCGTTTTAGATTTGGTGTAAAATGTATCCCTAATATTTTCACTTCTTCTATCCAATTCCCAAACAATTGCTCCCCAGGTATTTCAGATTCTTTACCCAAGCACACAAGATTTTTTTTTTCCTTATTAACTTTTAAACCACTAATCTTTTCAAAAGCTTCAAAAGTCACACACACACACACACACATCCCTTTCGGGCGCGCTCTCTCTCTCTCTCTCTCTCTTCTGTCTTTATTCCTTTCTTTGCTGCCTCCCATTTTATATCCTACCTATCCCACCCATCATGTCTCTTCTTTCTCACATTCAATTCTAAACTCTTCCAGATCGACCCCCTCCCCCCGCACTCACATATACGCCGAGCTATACACACATCCCAATCACTGCATTGCATAGTGATACGCACTTGTGATATAGAATATTGTCAGTAATTTAAAAACATAGGTATCATGTTACAACATGAAATAAGGCAAATTCTCACAAGTTTTTCTAAGCGTGCTTACCATGTGCCCATAGACAGTGGCCGTACCCTTGTAGTACAAATCGTACACAATCAAGACCAAAACGGGAAGAAAGTGTTTCCGAAGGAGTCAAACATGATTGGATGTATTGCGCCTCAAATCAAACTGAAACAAATCCACTCAAAATACACCTCCCTCTTCAAAAATCGTAGCCGATTCAGACGTGTTCCATTAAAAACTGACAGCGGGTGACAGTTAATAGTGGCACGCCCTGAATTGAGAACGATAAAAAAGAAAGATGATAGATGCTGCAGCAAAAAGGTGGAGCATGTACATATACGTGTAATACGAATGGTAAACGCAACGCACTGAAATCTCCGCTGTAGCACGTAACGCTCAACGCTGTACGATGTGCGAGGATTTAAAACACGCCTAGTCTGTTATGTCTGTGGAATGTGAAATTCTCTTAGCATTGTATAGAAAGCGAATAGACCACTTTTGTTGTGTACGGAGATTTTATTCACGTCGTTCAAACAATTCGTTACTAATGGCAACTGAGGTTTGTCCGTGCAGCAACAATTAATAAGATTCAAAGTGCATTCCATCCATTGAATATGAATGACTAGATAGAGGTGGATGCAATAACACGTTGCTACCCAGTTAGGGGGAAAGTCGTGAATACATTACGAAACGGTCTATTGTTATTTCATTTTGAGGGGGGATGTTAATTTGCATATGATTACGCAACACGTTATTGTTGCTATGTTAGGTGGAAGGGAGCTTTCGGGGTAGCCTCCAGTCGCGGTCATCACACCATACAGGCCAGTAACATATTTTGTTCTTTCCCACAAGCCTTCTATAATTACGGATATTTATAAACCCATATTTTTAGCGGGTAAAACAGTTCATTTCTGTACAAATGACGGATAGGGCTAGGTAAAAATATAGGTTGACCTTGGAGTTAATTTCTTCCTTTGCATGATCGCCTTAACGGGGTCAGATAGGAATTTCTGAGCATTTTCCTTACTAGGTTCTCAAGGTCCATTATTTTGCGCGCTTATGTAAGCAAAATCGTATAGTTATCCAGTTGAATGATAACTCAATATCTAAAATTCAATATTACTCTGGTTATCGTTTCACAATCATAATCATAAAGGAAATTCACACGTGATCAGTCAGTGCAGGGATGTGTTATGGAAGGATATGAAGCAACTTTCTTTCTTTGAACCCATGTGCCAAGCCGCTGAAAAGTTATGGTGTTCTCAACAGGTGCTGTTCAGGAGTTTGAACAATTATGAACATGATTGTGTGGCAACGGCTTCTCAGAGAGAACAAAAGAAATGTACAGTCTCATTTCGCTTGTCCCGTTCTGTTAATGGAATTAATACTTCCATGAGCACAACAGGTATCAGCAAACACAAATAAACAAGTTTTTCAAGTAAAATATCTCTGCTTCACGCAAACACACACAAACGCCGTTAATGATAACACACAGCTTAATATATCATTTTGAGGGTGGTTGAACCTCCAAATGCACAAGTTGTCGGAAAGTGGAGAAATTGGTCAATTTTGTAATTAATACAAATAGCTTATATGTCCCATTTTTAATGATTCCTCAATACTTTTCGAAACAAGAGCAGAGTATTAGGATCTGTCATTATCTGCCTTTAACTTCCTTATAGTTTGTAAACGAATTTGTCAAAAACAAAACGTCTACAGACAAATGGGAAATTAAAGAAATTTCTTTTCAAGTTGACATCAGCTAAATGTCGGCTCGGCACATGGAACATCAAAGCATTGTCATGATTATGGAATTCTTTTGACATTCATGAGCACGCTTTAGAACCCATGCAGATGTTTGAATGTATTATGCTCGAGTTTCTACTCCTTCCCATAACACTTCCCTGGTCAGTGTAATCGATACGACCAAGATCTCAAATATTGATGTTTCATGAATATGCAAACATTCCACATGTTATACATGAGAGCAGTATTCTTCAGAATGTGTAATTTGACGATTACTAATATAGTCGTAATAATTCATATCAGCATGCAAGCTAGCGTACATCTAAGTTCATAACAGGTTATGTTAGACGCCAGTTGTTGCCTTATATGTCTTCAATGTGTTGATCATTATTTTTGTTGAGAATGATTTGTTGTTGAGGTGTCGGTGACCGTACTCTCCCTCGTGTAAAATATTTATTAACAAATCGATTACAAGTATAACAAACAATTTTGTTTTATTTTCTTTGTATGAAGAAAGGAGACTGAAATGAGATGACAGACGACAATGCAGGCGGACGCATTGTGTTTTGTTTATAAAAGAAATGGTAGCGTTCCAGCCGGTGCGGTGAAATTGGTCGAAAGGAGAAATCGTTGCCGGTCAACGGATCGTAAACGAAATTTGGAGAACTTCATTTCCCTTCGTGGTGTGTGCTGTTGTTAATGTATACGACAGGTGGATACATTCATTGTGTGGATAATAACTTTACCGTATCCTAGTTAGAACCAATTATGTTTAAGCACATGGAGTGCCAGCATGCAGCCGTTTAATTAATGCAGATTCATTGTACGCTCCTTCTTATCACAAAATAATGCTTTACAAAGATTTTCTCTTCTAAGATATCAGAGTAACACAATTGAACCAGGGAGGTGTTATGAAGGAGAAGAAACTCGAGCATTATACATTCAAACATCTGTATGGGTTCTAAAGCGTGTTCATGAATGTCAAAAGAATCCCATAATCATGACAATGCTTTGATGTTCCATGTGCCGGGAAGATATTTAGCTGTTGTCAACTTGAAAAAGAAATGTCTTTAATTGCCCATTTGTCTCGAGAAGCTTTGTTTTTGACAAATTTGTTTGCAAATTATAAGAAAGTTAAGTACAGATTATGACAGATCCTTTACTCTGCTTTTGTTTCGAAAAGTAATGGGGAATCATTAAAAAAACGGACATATAAGATATTTGTATTACTTACAAAATTGACCAATTTCATCACTTTCCGACATTTTGTGCATTTGTGGGATTCAACCATTCTGAAAATGATATATTAAACTGTGAATTATCATTAACGGTGTTTGTGTGTGTTTGCGTGCAGCGGAGATATTTTACTTAAAAATCTTGTTTATTTGTGTTTGCTAATACCTGTTATGCTCATGGAAGTATCAATTCCATTAACAGAACGGGACAAGCGAAATGAGACTGTACATTTCTTTTGTTCTCTCTGAGAAGCCGTTGCCACGCAATCATGTTCATAATTGTTCAAACACCTGAACAGCACCTGTTGAGAACACCATAACTTTTCAGCGGCTTGGCACATGGGTTCAAGAGAGAAAGTTGTTTCATATCCTTCCATAACACATCCCTGATTGAACATAAGCGAGATACAGCTCCTAGAAGCTCGTCATGTCATTTCATATATACCCCTTCCATCGACATAACACGGGCATACGCCCGATTTTGACATTAATATCTATTATCAAATTTGCACATGAAGATGGAATCCTATTGAAAAAAAATAAGGCTAGTATCTCATAGAGCAATGGCTCAGATTCCTTTGGAAGAAAATTGATCAAGGATTACTGAGATATGCAAAAGCGGGTAAAAAAGTTCATGACGTCATACATGAAAATTCATTTATTCGATTCATATGGCAATATGATGACGTCACGATGTATTTAACGACCAAATGATACATGGAATAGCACGTGCACTTCACACTCTTTCAAAAAATTGGGGGTCACCAGCCATTCTGAGAAGCTACGGCCGATCGAAGGTAGTCACCCGCACGACCTCGTTATTACATGGAAATGGTTCAAAATGACAGGATGTGTTGTATGTAGTGTCAGAAATATGAATCCAGTGAAAGAATGGTTTTCCGACGTTCCGTTCGCTTAACGCACGGAAAAACGCGCTCACGCGCGTATGCACGAAATTTTTTGAAATGCTAGAAATTGCCTGAAATATATGCAAAACAATTTTGAGTTGATTTGGAGCATTTAAACATTTTGCGCGCGCGTGTTTGCAATAACGTACGCGTACGCGCGCGTTTTTTTCTCAATGAAACTAATTACCTTGTTATTAATTTTATGTATGCCAAATCTCATTACACAGAGATGACCAGTTCTAGAGCTACATGAGATAATAGATTCTTATTAGATTGCTCGTGCATGACGTCACGATTATGTACTGACTTTGAAAATGTTGCTGGAACATCTCCACATATATATCTATACATGATGAACATTTGATTAAACATGGCACATGCATTGTTGAGATATCCATGCCACAAAAAATAGAGCCTTGGAATAAAAATAAACGAGACATACTTGTGGACAAGTATAAGGTGGTCTGTATTGACAAATTCATGAACAGACATGGGCTGGTAAATGCACGGTGACCATCTATTCAATAGAAATCAGAGGCAATGCTCAAAAAAGCACAAAGCACACCTACAACATAACATTTTCGAGACTTGCCGAAATGATCACATGTACGTGTTAACAACACGTAAGTAATAGTCAATGAAGATAAAGGGGAGAGAGGAAAAAATGGAAAGGAAAATCTCAAAGAGAATGACAAAGTGAGGGATTAAACAGAAGAAGGTCTAAAAAATTTCTTCGCAAAAGGAATGAAAAATTGACTCTACCCACACCACGATTCGAACAGGGGGCCTCGCGCTCTTAAAACAGCGCCTTACCCATTGAGCCACAAATCTTCCAATTCACTTGACACGTGCAAGCACAGCTGGGGCTAGAATGATTTATAGAAGTCGATATTGAAGCTGAAATTCGGCCATGATCCCGACATCTGATTTATAAACGGAGGCGATGACCCCAAAAGCTAAAGAGACTCAGCTACAACATACTAAATTACATAATAAAAGGTCCAAACATAAGCGACATTTAACTCCTAAAAGATCGTCAATTCAAATTTACACCTTGAAGACGTATTAAAATGAAAAATGAAGGCAACCCTACCCTAGAGCACCGTCTTAGGCACAGCATACTGAAATTTGCGAGAAAATAATCAAGAATTACTGAGATACGCTCTAAGGCGTCAAAAAGTTCATGACGTCATGCACAAAAATTCATTTTTTCGATTCATATGGCAATATGATGACGTCACGATGTACTTACCGGTAAAATGACACATGAAATCACATCTACATTTCATACTCTTTCCAAATATTAAAAAACAATTGGGGGTCACTAGCCATTCTGAAGAGCTATGGCCGATTGAAAATAATCATATTTTTTTGCAATATTTGCACACAAAAACATATTGACGCACCTGCACGACCCTATTATTGCATGGAAATGGCTCAAAATGACAGGATATGATGTATGAAACTAGTAAAAAAAAAATGAAACATGAAACTAGTAAAAAAAATAGATTTTGTCGTTCCATTCACGTTACGCACGGAAAAACGCGCGAACGCGCGGAAATTTTTGAAATGCTTGAAATGGCCTGAAACATATGCAAAACAATTTTTAGTTGATTTTGAGCATTTTAAAATTTTGCGCGCGCATTATTGCACTAACGTACGTAATTGCCACATCACTAATTTCATGCATCTTAAATTTCATTTCATATACATGATTGGCTCTAGAGATATATCCAATAATAGACTTTCGTTAAATTGCTCGCGCATGACGTCACGATTACATAATGACCTTGAAATGTAAAAATACATGCCTATACATGATGAACATTTGATATAACATGGTACATGCATTGCTGAGATATAGATGACACAAAAAGTGGGGGTACTAAATAAAAAGAAGAAAGGGAATTCTTACGAAATTAGAAGGTGATCTGTCGCTTACGACAGACCACCTAATAAATCATAATAAAGAATGAAAATTCGGACGAAATCAAGAGGTGATCTGCCATTCATGGCATACCACCTAAAGATAAAAGATTCTGACGAAATTTAAAGGTGATCTGTCCGTTACGACAGACCACCTAATAATAAAAAAATGTCGTCAATGAATATCATACTTTGCACCTTTACAACTTCGTTAAATTTATACAAATAGCGCCCTCTATCATGATTATATGCACAGTAAGTAGTTTTATTAGAAACGTCGTGACTCAGAAGTGAGTTCAACTTCGGACATATTTTTGCCTTTCATCTGTTGACCACCACCGCCACCACTACCATCATTATCATCACCGCCACCACCACTGCCACCACCACCACTATTACGTCACTTCAAATACCACCACCATCACAATCACCACCATCATCATTACAGTCATTACAATCACCATTACTACCATCGTCATCATCATCATCATCATCACCACCACTATCAGCACCATCCCTAACACTACCACCACCACCACCACCACCACCACCACCAAAACCAACACCACCACCAACAACAATAAAATCAATAGTAATGATTGCTACAAAATTCCATCACACGCTTACAATTACAACGATTTTCAAGTATTTTCGATAAGCCATTTTCGTATTCTATTCACAATTTCCCCCCTAACTGCCTATTGACGAGTTTTCCGCATTTACCTGTGTTTCGTTATTCAG
Organism: Arbacia lixula; assembly: GCA_963669155.1. Taxonomy (NCBI): domain Eukaryota; kingdom Metazoa; phylum Echinodermata; class Echinoidea; order Arbacioida; family Arbaciidae; genus Arbacia; species Arbacia lixula. The sequence goes on along the minus strand of OZ022586.1, from coordinate 10,919,780 downwards.
TTCCAATTGATGGAACGCACTCTCAATCTATTAGTTGTTGCTACTCGGACAAAGCTCGGACAAGCTGTTGGGTTACTATTAGCAACGTATTGTTTTAAGGACGTGAATATCATTTGCATACATAACGAAAATGGTCTATTGCGATATTAATTGCGATTAATGCAAGTCAACGAATATATAGACCTTTTAAATCCTTTGTCAATGGAGTTTTGCATTCAATTTTATATCGTTGAGGCGTTGCGTGCGATGGTGGTATTGGTTGTTATTGTTGCTTCCGGGGTGGGGTGCTCGTGATAGTGATGGTGGTGGTGGTGGTAGAGGTGGTGGTGGTGGTGGTGGTGGTAGAGGTGGTGGTGGTGGAGGAGGTGGTTGTGATAATAATATAAATGGTAATTATGCAATAGGAGTGGATCTGGTCTGATCAAGACTAAGCTCCGCAGCGCTTCACGATTAGATTAACAACAATTCATACATTAGTTAACCATCGAAAAAGAAACAAAGCAATACGCACCCATGCGTTCTAATTGGGAACAATTAATTAATCTATTATCTCCTCAATTAACTTTTGTAGTGGGTTATCTCTTAAGCCAGTCTTTATCTGTAATTAGTCTAGCTTACTGACTGCTGCTAGTTCAAGGAAAATCTCTGATCAAACTCATTTATAATGACAAGCATGACAGTATGTGTCTCGCTGCATCGTTTAGTCTTTGGCGTTGAATGATAACGGAATCACATTAGTTTCAGCGATAACGATGTCAACATTGGCGGTTTAATGCCAAAGTTGACTTTGGAATTGACTCTTGAGAATTCTATGCGGGAGCGAACGGCTGTCAAAGTCTGAAAAGCTATCGCCAATGTAAACTGTTTACTTGGAGAATCTCTTTGGTTTTGGGTTTTGTTAATGATCAATTACCGGTACCCATCTTTGTGAATGGATTAGCTAAATGAACAGTAGAACGGTAGACTGATTAAAGAAGATTACATAGAGCGCTTATAATGGTATCTTATCACACAATTGACAAGAACACATTGCGGGTAAGCGTTAATCTCATTGAGTCAATTACATTTCTGATTTCAATATAACATAATAAGTTTAAAAGTCGGCAAGAACTTTACCATGTTCATGAACGACATCATTTAATGTGTTAAAACCACTAAGTTTCAATATAGTTCCATGGCAATGCCGTATATATAACTTATTTACAAAAGTTTGTATTAAGGTCTACACAAAGGACACACCAAATGTAAGTATCGAGCAAGAGGACCAGTCGTAGGATAGATATTACAGTCAAACCTGTCTTAGCGGCCACCTGTCTATAGCAGCCAACCTGCCTATAGTGGCCACTAAAATGATTCCCCCAGAGATAAATCATGTGTTAAAGAACCTGTTTATAGCAGCCACCTGTCTATAAAGGCCACAATTTGTGTTTCTCTTTGGTGGCCACTATAGACAGGTTTCACTGCATGACAAAACCAGACCAGTACACGAATAACTTTACAACTTTTTAAGCATAACAATATCATGATTATCACACCCTACCATATTTACTCTGAATGCTGATCCTTTCATAATACCGACTAACACAATGTACCAGCATTGCTTCAAAGACTGCCCAAAATGACACTCGGTGTTCCCTTAAAGATGGCCAGTCCCATGCATCTTTGGGATACCAACTGTGAAATTTTAAGGTCAGAGGTATGCTATAACTCCCGTAAATTAAATGAAAATCTGACTAGTTTTCACTGAGATTTGATTATTTTCGTGGTACGAAAAAAGGAAGCTCGATCAATTATCGAACATTATTTCCTCAAAACCGAATATTACGCTTTAGCGATTCCAGGGAAAGTTAATATAGCCACTCTCTCTGGAATGATGACAAAGTCAGGGAACTTTCAGAATTAGATCTGCAAAAGGGGCGGGCTCCCTTTAAACCATCTTCATGGTCATGATCTTTTTTTCTAACTCATTTTCCAACAACAAGCTTTATTCGTTCAGTTTTGTTTCCATTCTGTCCATCCAATACGAATGCAACATCAGGTGTACATACACCATCGCAAAAAGCTCGTCCAGAAAACAGCAGTACCCTGTTTCCCCCACAATTAAATCAAACCATACAAAACAATCAAATTATGTGATTTGTTAAATGATTTTTGTTTGTAAGACACATGCTCAAATTTGAATACTTGATGTCATATCAATTTGCGTTGCTATGATTATTGTATTGCATGGATGTATCATTGCGACTATTGTACATCGAGTCAATTACTAGTAAAAACTGCGCAATGAATCATGCATGCATTGAATCAAACCACGTGGTGTTAATGAAAACAAAACGCATATTTGTCAGTTAACAGAGGTAATTACAATAGCTTACAAATAGACCGGGGCCCTGTCTTTTAAAGGAACTGCGATTAATCGGAACTAAACTTGCGATTTATATCAATCGTAACTCTGTTCATTAAAAATAGGGGATTGGATTCGCAATTAATTCAGATCAATCGCAACTCTTTGTAAGATGGGACCGAGGTCTCATGATTGCATTTTCCTTTATCTTTTGCAAAACTGAAATTTGCCCTACCACCGTGACCACAGACAGACCACCTGACGAAATCTTTTAACCAAAACATAGATACCTGGTTTTTCTTGGTTAAAGTTTATTTCGGTGCGCACTAATATAATTTAAGCGCGGTTCGTTTTTTTTTTTTTTTTTTATAAGAGGGGACTGAGAAAGACAGAAGCTGTGTCTAAGAAAGATTGATGATTAACTTTTTGACCACTGGCAGAAAATGATACTCAGTAAAACGATTGAGCAATTTATAGAAGATAGCTATGTACAGTACACACATCTACTAGCACGGGTTTAGCTCATGGATAGATAAACATGAAGAACAATTTAGATCACACACTGGTGTACGACGATGCTATAGACATGATAGAGGACAGTGTAATTTGTAGACATATGCCATCAAAAACAGCATGTCGCTATCCTTCGATACTATTACTATATATATTTCATAGTTTAAAGGAGTATGCAAAAATATGTTTTTTTTGTTCTAGGTTGTTTCCAATGCTTAAATCATAGATTTTGTGTTCATTAATTGTGATTGCGTAGCCAGTAACTTGATATTATATACTGTAAACATCTGGAAAGAAACACAACCCTATGTGGGGCAGAATTGTGACAAGACATTTTGAATGATGTCTTCCTCAAATATGATATCTTTTGTCATTTCTTACTTAATAACATCACTAGGTTATATCGCGTCGATGCTCAATCTGGGCAATTTACAAGGTATAAATAGGCCTACATAGGTGGATGCATGTTTCTTTATAATTTAGTACCACTGGTTTCCGGGCGGAAACAATGCTTTTTGCCTTTTTTTTCTTTTACTTTTCCATATTCTTTTCAAACTTGCATATCCCCACTTTTTCTTTCTATCTCTTCCCCACCTCTCTCTCTCTCACTCACTCTCTCTCTCTCTCTCTCTCTCTCTCTCTCTCTCTCTATATATATATATATATATGTTTATATTCCACATACTAAGAATGTTGCTATATGATTGGTCAAGAGTTGATCACGTGATTAAGCGTAGTTTTGCCCATCTGATCACCTGAGAAGAAAATTTCGTTACACTCGAGGTGATAGTACTTTTTGGTTCCGCTAATCTCTTCAGTCCTCACAGTCCTAAAGCGTGATCAATATTTTGAGAACGCGCGAAATAAAAGTGCGTTACACTCGGACTATCAAGCTCCTACTAATAATCTCTTCCCCTTCATTTTCACTTTAACCCTTTAGTTACCATATAATATGCTGCTCTATGGGATTTGTGTGTATTACTTGTAAATAAAGGTATAAGTGGTGATATTTGTACATGTTTGAAATCTAATTGATACAACGAGAATCTGTAAAAATGCAGATTTACGTCAACATTGTCACTTCATTGCCTAACACACGAGCTTTTCACTAGACATGTGATCAACACGACGGCTTTCTGTAGTACAGCGCGGTAATCACATGCACCTTAAACGCGCAAGGTCCTCGGCTCGAGCCCGGGCAGTAACAATTTATTTTGCTTCTTGTATCTTCGTTCTTGAAGTTGTCCATCTTCTATTTGTATATTCATCCCTTCTTTAGCAAACACGGTAGAACTGAGAAGCAGGGGTGTCCCAGTCGCGGAGGAGGTTTCCCCTCGGAACATAGTCATGATGTGGTTGAGAAAGCGCTGATTATAGTTGTGCTCCGTTTAAATTTGTTTGTTAGTTTGTTTGTTTTTACTTTCATGAATATATACACAACAATAATATACAACAATAATGTACAACATTTCACAAGATGCGATGTATAGCCCATTTCAGCGGTAATAAAAGATTACTCCTGTTCTTCTATGGGTCCTTTAGCATGTTTAGTCAATTTCCAGTGTCCATTTGAGCTAAGACAGATTTGAACACCACTCCAAAAAGGGGAACCACAACACCCCATTAACCCGTTCTGTTATATTATCACCAGAATACCTTGGGAGTTTCTTTGATAGTAAAGGCAAAGTTGTGTTTGTTTCCATGATGACAAGAGGAGGGGTTTGCAGCTCTTCTGTTTATTATCATCGTTATCGTTTAGTTTGATGGTCCCCGCCTTTAGTGGTGTGCGGGGCGGTGTAAACCAATGTTTGCACACCGATAGAGATCAGCAAACTGGACGGAGAAGAAAGATGAAGAAGGAATTCTGAAGGAACCCAAAGGGCTGGAGCGGCGCGGTCTCGCTCTTCCAAGATATCGGTCGCCTCGTGAACCGACACAAACCACCGAGCAAACATCAACACAAAACAAACCCTTAACTCTCCCTCTACCAGATACAACACTGCTCTATGGGAATTGCGTGCATTACTTGTGACCAAAAACACACACATGGCATGTGGAGCGTTAAAGAGGATGTTAAACCTCTTCCGTGGATAAAAGTTTTGTTTGGATATAGCAGGCGTGATCTTGATATATGTGAAAAATTGGACAATCATTAACCGCTCTGCGTAGAAAATGGGTGACAATTATTATTCGCAGTTTTAAACGGATGTGTGTATGTCAAATGATTATCGTAGAGAAATTGCACAATTTTTGAATAAGATGATGTGTTTGTTTAAAATGTTTTCATTGATGTAATGTACGTCAAGGCATACATGATGTGAATGAAGATAACGTGCTGTGATCTCTGGAGAACATCGCTCTGCAAGATCATGATTGTGGATGTGTAACTGAAGATTTTGAGGTCCCAGGTTCAAACCCACCCATGGGCGTGTGTGTGTGTGTTGTGCGTGAGTGTGGATGTGTGTGTGTATGTGTGTATGTGTGTGTGTTGTGCGTGAGTGTGGATGAGTGTGTGTATGTGTGTGTGCGTGTGTGTATGTGTGTGTTGATGTGTGGGTATTGTGTGCGTGTGTATCTGTGTGTACGTGTGTGAGTGTGTGTGTGTGTATGTATGTGTATGTGGTTTAGTATATAGAATAAAGGAAAGATGACTACATAGGTCGTTGCATCGAAGGCTTTAAAGATAAGTAAGATAAGTATTTCGGTTAAATTCATCAATCATTTATATATTTCAAATCCTACACAATACACACAGATATTAAAATAACAACACAGATTAGCAGCAGAAAAACACGGTACATAATTATATCAAATTGATATGAGAAATGTGTATGTTTGTGTGTGTGGGGGGGGGGGTGGGGGGACACAGAAGCTGTAAAAATAGTGTTCATTTATGCTGAATCATATCTAAAAAAAAAAAAAAAAAAAACCTCTGGAGATAAATGCAATAATTGACCGTTACAAATATGCAGCAATACAATAATTAATATAACAGAATTATCATTGAATTAACAGAATTCTATATTAAACTTACAACTTTTTTATACCACCTTTAAATATTTTTAAATTCATATCGCAAGCCATATCAGACTTCTTTTCTTTTTACGCTCGTGTCGTCATTTATTTTTAGAATAAACCTGACCTAGACGATAGAACTAGACCGTGTCAAGCAACTTCCAGCACTCAGCCGAAGTCATGAACTTAAGTCGTGTTGGTAAACGTGTTTCTTGCGATGGTCAACATGAACCTTTCAACCGCAAACTCTCCACTCGCCGGTCTATTGTCTAGTGGAAGAGTTTCGTGGTTTCAGGATTGCACGGAATGACAGAAGAGCACACACATGTCTGACGTATTACTCTTTTCTTGTGCCAAAACCAAACACGATCGAAATGCCACCAGAATTGACCTCTATATTTTCAATTACGCTCGTTTTTAAGAATTTATATAAAATTAAACTGGTAGACATGGTAGAGGAAAAAATCGAAATGACTTTTAGACGCTCTCCTCGAAAGAATTTAAAAAATATCAGTTTTTTAACATTCTTTTTGATATTATATCAAGTCCACGAGGATCTGCGGACAGATAGCTTTGTAAAGAGCCAACCCAAAATCAAGCTAAAATGTGAGCTTACAATGAGACAGTTGAGATATTGGGGGCATGTACTTGCTAAAGGTTGCTAGGAAAAGTTGGCTTTGAAGGGGAAGATAGAGGGGAAAAGAGGCCGGGGGGAAAGGAGGACTACTCGGATAAACAGCCTGGCTGACTAGTTAGCAGATCAAGGGGGATGTTAACCACGATGTGGAGATGATACACAGAGCTCAGAATAGAGAGTTGTGGCACTCCTGATCGCAACGTCACATGACATGGCGCTAAGATAAATGACCCAAGTCCAATATTACGTCCTCTCATCTTCTCGTCTCGTCTGAATCAAGTCGACTTGCTAAGATCCAGGATCTCATTCTTCTTGTCATGTTCATTTTCTCGTCTTCTCATTTCTTCATTTCGTCTTCTTGTCTTGGTTTATCTCGTTTTCTCAGGACTCTTGCATATTTCCGTTCGGTTGCTAATTCTGCAAGAACAACAGAACTTGACATCATCTACAAAGAGAGTGTTTATCAGAGTAATAGCGCCATCTACGTTCGCTATCTCATTTACTCGCGAGCTCTGATAATTGATATGATAGCGCAGTGTTCGCGAGAATGGTGAGAAATTGGTGATAAATGATTTTCTTTATTAGAGTGAAATAGTGTAAGTTCTACAAATTCGTGAATACCCTCCAAATTTGAAAATCTATAGTTTACTTTTTATATCGTAAGATGCACACAAAACGAAAATCTACTTCAGTACATGATTTATCACTACTTTATTTATCACTAAGGAGCTGCACAATGAGTACAACATAACCAACCGAAAGATTGATAGAGGACAATTGAGATAAAGGTACTTCGTTATCGGTATGATGGGCATATTTTACAAATTCAATGCATCCATATTTGCTTCATGTCACCAGTCAATTTTTACTTACACTCTGCATACATTTGGAATGTAATCGACCATCTTATGAGACAGACCAACTGCTGATATGTAAGGTCTGTGCGTATTACTTGTCTGAAGTTGTATCTAAATGATTACAATCATGTCAATTACATATTAGCTTTGTGATTAAAACAGCTTGAAAAAACCCGCAAAATATTAGTAATACTGACAGTATATAGATTATAAAATTCCATAAGCGCGATGTTGTCCAATCTTACATTTTGATGGATTGGTATTCTTAAACGGAGGAAGGTCTTTATAATTCTAATATTTCTCTTTCATTTTCATTGATATCTTATTTAACCAAAGAAGTCATTTAAATCACGAGGACTGCTCTGTCAAGGAAAACTGGGATAAGAAAAACCTACATGCAACAATGAAAAGGAAAACATTATTAAAAACAAAATACAATTTACAATGATATAATAAATATAAATTTTAACGGAGCTAATGAGTATCAAACACTATATAGACAATAAAAGCAATCTTAATGGGGTTTGCGAGTCGAACCCCGCCCCTCTAATATGAGGTTGTATAAGAAGGGGCGTAGTGTTTATATTTGCTGCTCATCAGTCACCCAACGTTATAAGGCATGACAGGTTCTCACAAATTATGATAAACTAACCGCAGTCTATTTCCCACCGTACATTGCCTTTATTTAGATAGCTTGTTCAAAGATCTCCAGCAACGCAATGTCTTACAATAAACCTGAAAAATGACCTCATAATCATGTTGGTTTTAGCGAGACCCGATACTAAACACACAAAGGTACGACCTTTACAATGACAATGACACCCACAGTTAGCCTTGTAACAAGGAGACCAACTTTATTGTATTATTATGACAGTTGCCGGACTTTGATTTTATAGCGAATGATAGCATGAAGGGCGAGAGTATTGCGAAACATTCTTGGCCGCTTTTCCGGCATTTTATCAACGAGTGATAGCTGATAACATTTCTTTGGTATTGCTCATCACCGTTTATCATACGATAATACGACTGCCAAGTTACCGTCCAGGTAGCATGACAATGAAGCAATTATGTCAAATGTGACATTCGTAATTACACACCACTAGTCAGGTGACGGGTTTTAAGATAAACATGAAACTAAGATGGCGATAACTTAAAGTTAACCCCCTTAGTAACAATACGTGAAGAGATAATTGATTAAAAACACAGTGAATCAATCTGTGGAAATTATAAGCTTAAGCGATAAAAGGGCGATCATCAGGTATGAGTGTGTATGAAAAATGCATGTGACTTCGACACACAATCACGGTAAATCTTATCATTGTTGGCATCGTCGTGTCGCAGTTTTCAAGATGACATGAAACTGAGAAGCTGATAACTTCAAGTTCAAAACAATTTGGCAACCGTCTGTTATGTATGCGTAGGAAATATGCTTGGGCATGTGACTTCGACAAAAACAGCGGTAAATATTGTCATTGCCATGTCATGGCTGTCAAGATGACATTAAACTAAGATGGTAATAAGTTCGAGTTAATAAAAAAAAAAGGACAATAGTCTAGAATGCGAGAGTATGATGAAATGTGCTTGATCCGCCTATTTCAACGAACAGCAGTATAAATGTTGACATTGTTTTCAATGTCGCGTCATAGATTTCAAGTTAAAATTGGCAAACATCTGGCAGGTTTGCGTCTGATGAAATAAACCATGCTTGAACATGTGACTTCGATGAAAAGCAGAATTAAGTAATATCATTGTCACGTCATAGGTTTTCAAGATGACATGAAGCTCAGAAGTTAATAAGTCCGAGCTAGCACAATTGAGTGATTTTCTGGAATATGTGAGCATGATGTGTGTTTGAGCATGTAACTCGAATGACCAGTGAGAGCACTGCTGAATGCCATCATTGTTATCATTGTTACGTCATAGGTATCAGGATGAAATTTAACTAATATGGTGAAAATTACGAGTTAAACAAAAAAATGACCAGCCCTCTGGTTTATGTGTGCGTTTAACGAAATATGCTTGAATATACAAAAGCGGTAAATGTGATTTTACTGTCATAGTCGCGTCATGGGTTTCAAGATGACAGCAAACTATTAAAGTGGGTGATAACTCAGAGTTGAACCAACAGTGGACAATCATCTTGTATAATATGTGTGCGTATGATGAAATATGCTTCGACATGCGATTTTAACAGACAGCAGTGGTACAAGATATCATTGTTTGGTAACCATGCAATGGACGGATGTGTCAAAGATAATCAACTATGTACTCTCCTTCACAGATACGGGCTCATTTCATATCATGGGTCCGAATCACAATATCACTTTGAACTTGTGTCTGGAATAAGTACTGGATTGTTGACTTTTAGCCGTGCACGCGTTTGCGTAAATGTCACAAGACTGGTCTAAATAATGTGTCTTTTGTTTATAGCTATGGTAGCGTTCGTCATTCTTGTCATCATATTGATCAACATCATTATCTGCGTTATCGTCATCGTCGTCATCATCATCATCGTCGTCGTCGTTATCATCATAATCGTCATCATCATCATCGTCGTCATTATCATCATCATCACCGTCATCATCATCAACATCTTCACCATCATCGTCATCGTTGTCATCGTCATTATCAGTAATTCCTCTTCATCATTCCCCGTTCGACGCGCTGGGGTTAGGCGATATTCCTTTGGAATGTTGTATTCAAGAAAATATGCTAGCACGTTGACAAATGCAAAATATAATCCCAATAGAAAGATCCGTGTATTGCCCTTATTACGCGCGAAAACTGTCCCTTTAACTCTTTGCTTCTCAACTTATACACACACTTACCATTACAACAGATGTTCTGGTAAACAAATGGTTAACATAGTGGATGGCTTGTTTGTACATATTTTTTTAATACAATGAGCGTCCTTGAAATCCCGAAAAACAACCGATTTCAAGAATTTCCCAGGAAGGTAACTCACAGACGCCAGACATCCGATCAAAAGAAAAGTTACTAGGTAATTCAATCGTAGTAACACATAATTAGAACTAGTGAACGGACTATATGCAATACACAAAAGTATGTCAACGCTGGATGTCCATTGAGGCATTTTTGCACAATGAATACATATTATATCTATTAGATCAGCAAAATGTCAGGCACCCAAAGGGTTAAACCTTAAAATATTATGTTAACTGCTGCTCTATGGGAATTGTGTAGATTATTTGTGCGACAATGGCTCAATGGAGCATCAAGAGTTACGTTTCAATATGAACACTTTCAGTACCATTGGCGTGGACATGTGTAGTAAGCCAATGAGGTTTGCCCAGTCTGGTAATTTAAGGGTTAAAGCCATGTTGTATGTTCTTATCCATGTCAACGCGTGAGAGCGTCATCACATACGCGAGTGTCAAAATGCCCCACATACTCACACACAAACACGCATATGATATATACAAACTATAAACACACTCACTCATACACTTCGTTAATACTGTCATCAATTTGAAAATAGCCATACATAATCGTAATTTACACTGTATCAGTCATGCAAGTTGCACATAACAATATGATTTACAATTAACGGGCATTGCATGTTATCGGTTCATACAGAATGTCAACAAATCAGACATGAAGTTCTTGTTTTTTAAAACAGACATTTTGATTGAGTAGTTCCCCAATACAAAGTGACCTACCCATCCCAGTACCTGGCATAGTGCCAAGTTTGCCATGTATATAGTCAGTTTCAGACAGTGGTGTTTGGTTTGCCGATGTGCACGTGATATAGCCCTTATTAATCGCCCATCGAATACCAGCAGTTTAAAGATGTCATGCACAATAATAGAAATGTCAGTGCTAGATATCTACGAGGTGTGCTCATCATAAAGACTGGTATGTGCTGATAATGTGTGCAAATAGCGATATATGTTTATGTTTGTGACAAGTCATGTCGTTGTCTGCAGTTTTCCTAATACTCGTGAGCTTATGTTGTACAGATTAGTTGAGGAAAAGACCCAGAATAATTAATACAATGTGTTTGTCGATCAAAATATTAGAGTAGTGAAAAGGCGTAAGGGGGATGAATGCTAATAAAGACATGAATAACCAAATAAGGAGAAAAGGAAGAAGATAAGAGGGAGAAAGACATGAAGAAGAAGGAGAAGAAGGATGAGGAGATGAAAACGAAGAAGAAGAAGAAGAAGAAGAAGAAGAAGAAGAAGAAGAAGAAGAAGAAGAAGAAGAAGAAGAAGAAGAAGAGGAAGAAGAAGAAGAAGAAGAAGAAGAAGAAGAAGAAGAAGAAGAAGAAGAAGAAGAAGGAAAAAGGAGAGGAAGAAAAAAGGGGGAAAGAAAAGAAAACATATTCAAATAAAGTCATACTGAGGGATGGAAAAAACAATGATCAGAGACATAAGCGTGAACATTAGCATATGAAGGAAAGAAAAAAAAAATACATTATACAGGCTAATGTATTCCAACTTTTTATGTGTCGCCGTCATTGAGATGGCACAGGTACTAATCCCAACAGAGCAGCGAATTTAAATTGTACTGGAAGGGTTAACTCGTTGGGTGCCACATTAAGTGCATCCATTTTTACATACACATACATATCCCATAGTTCATCAGTTTATCTTGCACTCAAAAGGTTATATGATTTGAACATGCTTATAAGACGATGCGGGGAGTGGTGGTGACGAGTAACCATGGATACCTAGAAAGCTCTACCTTCACGGAAATAAGTGTAAAGATGAAAATATCATGATTACAGATTCCTCTGACCCGCACTAAAAATTGTGCTCCCCTTTAAGATGCTCGACAAGAGAGGAAATATTGTGGTCGCATTGACAGGACGTGGGTTGTCACGTGGGCACAGTCACGTGATTTAAGTCAGAGAGACTGAACACACTGGACTCTGAAACCAAACAGAGTGTCGTAAAGTAATAAGAGGTGCGGTCTAATGCGCGGAATAAAACACTAAAAACCTTTGGCAGGAAACGTATACTTGTAAAGAAGAGGAGAAATAAAATGCGTGTAGATAACATGAGGGAGGGCCGGGGGGGGGGGGGGGGCGGGGGGTAGTGTGGTCTATGGTGTTAAGGCAGTGATAAAATCAAAGAAGAACGAATGTCTACACATTTGACAACTAATAGACTTTGAAGTAGCCTTGGTTGTTCGTTTATAGAATAGGACATAAAATAAAGCGGAATCAAACAAGGAGAAGGAGAAGCACTGGCGAAACAAATGGAAATGTTGAAGATGGCTATGGAGGAGAATAGGAACAGAATTTTAAAGAAAGAGGAAAGAGCAGGGGAGACAGAGGGAGAACAGTTATCCAACCGACGTAGTCTGTCAGGACATTACAGCAGCAACAGCCGTTTAGCGCCATCTACGGTACAAAGCTCACCATGTGTCTCACATTTATCGTTATTGGTAATACGCAAGATATTGTGCTAGACTGTTAAAGTGATTTTGATTATTGGGTACCAATGTTGCAGATATATTTTCTTTTCGTTGCCTTTGTTTTGAAATTCGGTGATAATGGTTACAGGGATTTTTTTTTTATCATGTTGTTTAATACCTTCAATTTTCTTTTGTAAACAACAATGAAATAATGTTAACATATTACCTAGGACAGTAATTTTGTGTACATAATTGATGAATTACAATTACTACCAAATTAAAACGTCAAAGCACCTGATTGCAGCTGAAAAGTGAAACGATTTATTAAAATAAAACTCAAGTTTGTATAAGCACGGACATACCGATGGTCGATGTTTAGCCAGTTAACTATGTTAACAAACCAGGAACGATGCGTTTCAAGGATGTCAATTCGTATAGAGGCAGATTTTGTGACGTATCATACATTATATTTATTACAATAATCCTGTGAATATGTAATGAGATTTTCACTTTTCACACATGTCAACCCACAACTTCCATTCTGTCAGGAGCATCATGCATTATTCATGACACTGTGATGGCAGTAGCTAGCAGATCGACAGGTGTGATACACAATGGTCATTGTTGTGTTCTGAATTAATTATCTGATACACACAGATGTTGAGGTTCAAATTCATCCAAAAGTGAAGCTCTCATTAAATATTCCAAGGATCATCAAAATCATAATTATTGATGAACTGCACGAAACCTGCTTCGAAGAAAATTGACATCATTTGACTCGGTGATATGTCAATTTGTATTATTTGTTAAAAGTGTCAAAAGTTTTTTTTTAATACCTAGTACTATTGTAAAATAAGCCAATCATAATCAGCAGTCGTAGCATCAGTACAGTCATTGCCTTTGTGTACTCACGTCTTTGCTTTGACATCTCTCATCCACCCACACACTATTTCATCTAGGGTCTCAAACAATTACACATCTCGGCCTTGCATGGGTTCGGCGGAAAAGTAGGACGCGCTACTTTCTTCAAATTTAGTCCTGGATGCGTAGCTTAGCTGTCACTCTCTTTTACATTTGTTTTAAATCCACACTTCCACAAGTTTTACATTTTGGTCTCGTATGCCAAGGCTAAAGTGTGTTCTTCCCCTGGTCTGACTCAGTTCGGGGAAGCCGGAGCAAGACTACAGAGTAATTAGGCTATTATAGGCAGACCTATTTATCGTAAATTTAAAAGGGTTACTAAATTAGAAAAATAAGTTCCCACTAATCTATGTAAAATTATCCACTAAAACGAATTCCACATTCGTTTGCCGCAATAAAAAAAAATGAAAAAAAAACAACAACAACGCACGCCTCCAGTGGCGTATGAGAAGTCAAAATGCCATAGCTGTACGGAAGTCAACAATAGACCATTTTCGTAATGTATTCACAACTCCCCCCCCCCCCTAACTGCGTAGTAACGCGTTATTGCATTCACCTGTATCTTGTCATTCAGATTCAATGGATGGAATACACTTTAAATCTATTAGTTTTTGCTACTCAGACAAACCTCGGACAAGCTTTGGGGTTCCCATTTGTAATGTATTGTTTGAATGGCGTGAATAGAAACATTTTATTTACGCCGTTGGCATTTATGGCATTTTGACTTCTCATACGTCACTGGAGGCGTACGTTTTTTTCACATTTTCGTCAAAATGAGACTTTATTGCGGCTAACGAATTTGAAACTAGTTTTTAGTGGATAATTTTACATAGATTAGGGGGAACTTGTTTTTCAAATTGAGTAACCCTTTAATTCCAAACCGCCTGGTAGCCAGACTACAGAATGAGGGGGAATCTCTCGATGTTATTATGCGTTTAGAATAGCAGTCTGGTATGAGACTCCATTCTTGTATGCGTGATTCATGCGTTACAAGTAGTTGTTCATTTTAAAGTTCGATTGTCGTGTACACAGCTGATCATCTTGAAAGCTAGAGTGAAAGAACTTTCCAGGCGAATAAGGACTCGCAGAATGACATCAAAAGGCAGTTGTCTACGTTGCGTGATAGCTACGCTCGTCATCCACACACGGGCGTTCTATTTTAATGTTGTTTACTAAGGCCGTTTCTATTTTAACCTTATTTGAGATATACTCTCCTGTTTTTCTCCCATATTATAACTGCTGTCATTCCGGTTTTAATGACTAAATCTTTAGTGGAATATTACCGTAACTGTCAACAAGCTTGCACGGGTAACCAGGAGAGTACATCATGTCTCACTCCACTGTATTTTTTTTATTATTATTATTTGACAGCTGGGTAATATTCTGAAAACTAACTGAAGTTCCGTTTAAAGTTTGGACTTATGTCAGTTTTCAAAAAGCCAACTGACTTCGCTAAAACAGCTTTTAACTTATATTTCTTTGGGAATACCACCTCAACTCTTCTTCCTCCTGGAAGTTTCGGATTTGGTCGCCAGATCTTCGTTGCCAAAATCGATCGTATGAGAAATACGGTAAACCTGGAAGGAAGCGACAAAGACATTACAAAAAAAGTTGGACAAAACCCAATCATGTCACCGATGAATAATTGCATCCGACCATCCCCTATCAAAAGATAGATTAATGAATGATCAGTGAGTTTAGCTCTTTCTCTTCCAGACTCCATATAGCTATGTTTGACTAGCATGACTGGTCTGTACTACCAGTGCAAATAATGCCTCAAAGGCAAGGTGTCCCGTTTAAATCAAAATGAATCTTTGTAAAAAAAAAAAAAAACATGGAAAATGGAAGAATATGCTATATCAGAACTTCCCTTCCAATGATAAAATTGAAAACTGACTTGAAGCGAAATTATAGCTATCGCTAGATTTTGGGCTGATCGTCCGAAACCTAAAGCTGAGAGAACGGAGACCGCTGTGCGCTATGGTCCGCACCACAGTGCATGCGTTCAATGTAAGCATCGCACTATCTACGGCCGCTACTTTTCAAACGTTAACCTTTATAGTTTTTCACTTTTCCTGAAAAGGGTTCTTGAGGCTATGACTGTGAGATTTCATAGGGTATACACCGATTCCTACCGACTTTCACGACAGTTGCAAATGGGACACCCTGTCTTTCATGGCACACAAATAGTTAAATATTGAATGATTAAGTTACCAAATACGGTGAATGAGGCTAGCACAACACTGGTTCAGATTTCACGGTGGAGGTTTCTCTTATGATGTTTACCAAATTAAATCTGAAGATAGTCAAAATAGGGGAAACCACCTAGATGAATCAAATATATTTCCGCCTTCATCTCAGACACCCTAATGAAATGGATCGGTTTCACTCCCGGAGCGATCTATCTATCTTTCTCTGTTCGTCTGTCTGTATGTCTGTATATCAGTATCTATCTCTGTATCTCTGTCTGTCTGTCTGTCTGTCTGTAAACCAGTATGTCTGTGCCTCTCTGTCTGTGTATCTCTATTCTTAGTTTGTCCCCGACTCTCCAATCCACCGTAAGGTATAAAGTCATTTTACACAACTTAATCACTTCTTTTCCCCCACCCCCAAAACCCGCTCGTCATTTACACCCCCTCCCACTTCCCCTCCCAGTCTCCCCCTTCATTTCCTTCGTTTTCTTCTTGTATCATTCGTTCTCTCTCTTTCTTTCTCTCTCTCTCTCTCTCTCTCTCTCTGTTTCTCTCTCTCTCTCTCTCTCTCTCTCTCCCTTTCTCTCTCTCTCTCTCTCTCTCTCTCTCTCTCTCTCTCTCTCTCTCTCTCTCTCTCTCTCTCTCTCCATCTTGCCTCCTGCCTCTTCCTTTTCCCTTTGCGAACCAGTCCATATGTTGCTCTATGGTATTTGTGTGCATTGATAGTGAAACAATCCACAAGTAACAAGCTAAGGGTTAATCGTACCATTTCTGGTATTTCTATCATTCCATTTCTTCACTAAAACATCTCGCCGTTCTCCTTGGTCGTACAGGTGAATATTACGGTCTATCCATTTGCATATTTCGTCTGCCCTTAACCAAATTCTGACCCGGGATTCCCAGGTAAAGCTGACCTCTGCATACAAACCCACACCAAAAACCAAGCGAGGCCCTGGAAATGTCATGTTTATCAGCCGCTAACACTGACATACATGGGGAATGACAGTCCAGGAAACGGACCCATGCACAATGTAAAATATTATAATAAGTGCAACCTTGTCCACGCTGTAAACATATATTATTTTTGTTTTCGCAACTAAGCTCACGGCTTCGCTTCCTTGTTCCGTTCGGAGATAGAAGTACAACGCGCATGCGCCGTGTAGTTGTTTACGTGGATAGCAACGCCCCGATCGAGACAAGACGCTGTAAGCATAGATATATGTGGGTCAGCAAACTTTGGAGACGGAGACGTATTTATTACATGTTAATGATAAATACGAGGCTGGTATTGATTTAACACATTTCTAGGCCCTTGTTATGTATGTGCGTGTGTGTGTGGGGGGGGGGGGGGGTTCAATATTCATATCAGCACTCACTGACACTGTGCCTCGTTCATCGCCTTTCCCAGGTCACCTTCATAAAATAATATGCAACGCCGTAAACTTGTAAAGGTAAACAACCCGCATTACACAGCACGTCAACCACTGTCTTCAAACAAAGGATGATAAGATTTCATTTGGTTGTACTCCCATCCTCGTTCCAGTAAATGGATTCGATTACAAGCTAGTAAAATGCAGTCGAATCAAACTAAACATCAATTTGTTTCATATCCATATATGATAAAAAAAAAATTGGGATTATTGAAAGAATTGCTGTCAATTTGATTTAATTTGTAACCAAAAGAAAAAAAAAAATGATCATGATAACAGGTGTGGACCAGGATATGAAGCAAGAAGGATTTATCCCCAATTTCCGAACCGGATTGGAGATATGGTCGGTAACAAGTACTCTTCACTACTCAAAAAAGTACATATTCAAGTTTTTAATGTTCGGCAACTTCAACTGGTTCACGGCGGAGTTTGAGTGTTCAATCATAAAGAAAAACAACAGTAATATGGACAAGAGAGTTCAGCTCGAATAATGGTCATGTATGTTTCTACATTCACCGCACACATTAACTTAGTAAACATTTTATGTCGCGAACAAAATATACAAACAACAGGCTTTACATGCATGGGTGGACATCAAGTGCATGTGACACGTACATGATGTATGTTTAGAATGGTGTAAGTTCTGAGTCCCATATCACAAAGAGTGACTTGCAATTATTGTAAAGCTAGATACGTTAAGTTACCATAGATTGCAACTCATGACGGATATCTATTGCAAGTCCAAACCTATGCACAATTTTACAATTAATCGTAACGATATGTTCACACAAGTTACGATCAATATAAAACGTATATCTTTGTGATACGGATTTACCATTAATACCAATCGTAATTCTCTGTGATACGGGTCCCTGGTGTACGTTTGTTACAACGTATCTCACTAAATTGTAAAAAAAAAAAAAACAACATATAAACTTGCTTGTCACTTCATACGCCATGTGCGTGTCACATGTACTTGATGTCCACCCATGCATGTAAAGTCTGCTGTTTTTGTGCTTTGTTCGCGATATAAAATGTTTTTAAAGTTTAATTCCCATGCGAAATGTGTTTATTCTGTTGATGTGTTGTTTTAACAAGGATGAGCTTTCAAACAGCGTGATTCTCTTGATTCGTTTGTTTGTGTTTATCATATCATACATATCATAATGTAGTATACTGTATATTGTAATGTTCATAGTTATGTGAACTGTATGTGTGCGAGAGCTTAATACCTTGAACTAACATGACTAATATATATTACAGTTTTTTAAATGATAGTATGGACATTGAATCTGAATTGATTCAAATGAACTAAAACAGTGAAACTTGTATCTTTTGAAGTTCCTCAACCTTCATTTAAAAAATAGCTTATCGCATTATGATGATGGCCATGGCCGTCAGTCATTTCCCGTCACCATCCTTCCACTTGCAAACCGCATTCAGACACATGAATAACAGTTTACAAAACCTAATTGATCATGCTTACATAATATCGATGGCGTAGAAAACCTGCATAAATGATGCATATTAAAAGAACATGATACCACATAGATTGTAATATTGAGCGATCATGTTCATTAATAGTACAGTGATGAATATACAATCATGACACTAAAACTTCTAATCAAACCAATAACAGATTTAAAAGAGAGCTTAACTTTCTCAATGTGATGTGGCAATTCAAACTTAATGAGACAAAAATGCACATCCTGAAGCTTGTAAATATTGCGCATCAGTGTATACTAGGCCTTTACCTGTATTAAAGCATGACAGGTATTGGGCACATGCATTAGGCCTACTCTATCATTAATGGTGTTGATAGTGCCATACATCACTCCACCACTCCTCTCTGTACATGCCATCTGAACTCAAATGTTATCATAAAACCCCGTCGTCCCAAACAAACAGTAGTAAACACTGCAAATCTTGACTAAGGCGCGGAGCCGCCATTGACGGTTAAGCTCACCCACAACATTTGCATAGACCGTCGTATAACTTCACTCAATTCAAAACCGGATTGTTCTGATCGCGGCTGATTGTGACAGAGCATCGGCAAACAAGCCTATCGTAACTTCAGGTTACGACCTCCAAACATATACAGCCAAGTCTTAAAGGTCGCCGCAGACGAAATGATTTTGCTACGATTCTGCAGTCGTGAGGGTTTGCGACTGGCATTATGACGTCACCTTCTTGCAGAAATCCATTGACCGAGTCGTACGAGGCAGCCAGTCGCTGAGTCGTGCGACTGATCAGATCGCGTTGTTTGCGATGGCCTTTACACGGTGTGATAGCATGGCGGTATGAATCTAATCGGCCCCTCATTCCATCAGTTATATTAGGGAGCTTTCGTTATAGCCCCGCGGACGGAAACAAGATCAGTGAGCAATCTGTTCTCGCCGTCCGTCCTCGGCAATTCACATGCAGTTTCGCTAAAAGACAGAGAACGCGAACGACGGTGCGTGTGGTGTCATCTGGCACACCCCCTACCGAGCTTGTCTACAAAACAGCCGGTCGCACGTGCGATTTGCATTACATCATCTGTACGGGCGCTGATTGGCTGCTGTCATCTACTCGTCGAGGACGAGAAATCTCAGAATTCACGTTCTCGATTCCCCGCGCGGATTCCAGAGCGGGCGGTGGCGCATGCGCAGATCGATCTTGGTGTCGGATTACCGCACTGGAGCCCGTCCGTCCTCATAACGAAAGCTCACTATTGACACTTTGCAGGGGAGCTTGTTTAATGCTCGTCTTCTGTTATTCAGTAACGAACTTGAACTTTGTTCGTCTGTAATCGCTCAGGGTTTGAACAAGTTTACAAGTCAGAGACTTAATTTAAGTCAATAAGATTCGGCATTACCCAGTTCTGGAATAATTACCCTTTACTTGGAGGACAGTATACTTGCAAAAGACGTCAAGAAAATAAATACGGGGAAGCAGGTAGGAGCGGTCATTTCGAGATTGCTTACGTGTCTTGGCAGAATATGTTTTTAAAGGACGCATAAAACATATAATAGTATACACAAGGATACGCAATTGATACAACTTAGCTCTTTCTCTGCCAGATTGACGTACCCGCATATAAAAGAAATAAAATATTCTAGCCTAATTACATGGAATAACCTCCCAAAGTCTCAAACCCAATGCATTTCACTGCGAATATTCACTCGTCAACTAAAAGCAAATATGATTAATTCATATATTTAACTTTGCCCACCCATCTTTATCAAGCATATTCCCCTACTTGTTAAACCGTATGTATGTGTGTGTGTTACACATGTGTTTTCTTCATTGTACTCAATTTGTAATGACTGTTTGATGTAATTGATTGTAGGGAAGAACCTTCGATAGGTCAAAAGCCTTTGTTCCTCCCTCCAGATTGATTTGCATTACCCCCTTTACTGTATTTATCCTATTTCTTGCTATATCTTATCTGATATTTTTGATGTGTTCTATTTCTTGTATTTCTTGTATTGTTGTTGTTGTTTTTTTAATTCAAGATATGGAAATAAAACGAACTGAATTGAATCGAATGCTCTTCTTTTTTCTTGCTGAATGATCAGCCAATCTAATTACTACGTAGAGTAGGAGCAAAACAGAGATTATATCAGGCCAGCCTTGTCGGAGTAATCTTAAGATAATGATAAGACATGGTTGGGCCGCTAAAGACGCAGTCTACGTCTACTGTAGATGTCAAGGTGCTCTTCAAGAAAGATCGGTTTAGGTCCATGGGAGAAGGGATTAATTTCTTGGAAGATTGCCACAGAAGTGACGTTCTGAGAAGTCATCTTGTCAATATAACAGCCTGGTTTATATGGTGTATATGCAGGTGTCAAATGAGGTGTCACTGGCGATCTATACCGTTAAGTTCTGAAGCCCATTTACCCATCCTTTGCCATAGATTGTGGCTCTACTGGATCTGTGTCATTATTGGTGATAGTATATACAAACAGCATTTTCAGAGTTAAACAAAGGCCCGTATTGATGTATACGATACCCGATACCATGCCTACCAAATGTATACAGAAATGAAGCTTATACTCTGTACTGCCCTATTCTGACCAAAGGAAGCAAATGACAAATCACTCAAATCTGGATTATTGGTATTTTTAGATTGTATTCAGCATTCCCTGCAAACGGCCAAAATATTAATCTTGCTGTGAGATATTCAATCTAACATGATGTGGTGTTGCACTGATGCCAATTCAAGAGACAAGACACATTTTGCTCATTTACAAGAACAGTCTCTTTTGTTAGTTGCTTCCTTTTGTCAGATTAGGGCAGCGTAGTGTTTAGGTAACTTCACATACAAGGATTACTGCAGCATTAATGTTGTAAAAATGTATCATAAGATAGGAAGTACGAAGACATCTAAACATTGAAATGATCATGATAATGGATTTGCTTCATAACATTTGCTTTTAAAACAATCTGAAAATCACGTATCACGTGTGTCTGTGCACTAGTCGCTGGTAGGGCTTACTTGTTTGCAGTCGTCCCAATTTCAAACTCTTTTAAAGCTCTCATAGAAGAAACATAATAGAACTAGCAGCTTGGGCAACAGACAATACTCATAATAACCCCGTTGTTTATTTTTCTTTGTCGGGTATTTCTACTGGATTGGGTGTCATTAAATACAATAGTAGCCGTGATTGACAGCAACGCATGTGAGGCCAGACTGTTGTGCTAAACTTCTGATTATTCATAACTAGAAAAAAAAAGTAATACATCTGATTTGATAATGCAATTATGTTGTATTTCGAAGCCTGCACAATTGGAGGGGGGGGGGGGGGGGTTGTGAGCCCCACGGCTGCTCCTCTTTCAAGAAAGATATCCCTGTTAAATAAAAAAAAAATGACATCTGTTTGCATTTCTTTTTACGTACGTCATATCTAAGTGATTCCTCCTATTATTATTTGTTTTATAATGGACATGGTATGCCTATACCCATATGTTCTTTGTTTGGGTGTCGCTAGCCTAGGTACTAGGCTGTGTGGTGCATGGACACAACCCAGTCTTGTAACACAGACTACACCCAAATTACGTCATGGCTCCCCTGGCTTCTTCCCCTCTCAGGAGCGAGGATGGGATTGGGGCATAGGCTGTGTTACCAGACATAGTTGTTAACATACTGAGTGGTGTCCATGCACCTCACACCCTAGTACATAGGCTAGGGTGTCATCCCCCCCCCCCCCCTCTCCCACACACCCACACCCACATTCACACATACACGCACACACATACACACACACACACACACACACACAAACGCACACGCACACACACACACACACACACACACACACATCGGTATCCTCGCGTTTACAAAATGTACTTACGCCTAGTTGCAGTCAATATCAGCTGGTATGATTCCCTCTAGCAATATCTAATGGTGGAACTGGATACTACACGCTCTACATAAACATAGCCTACATCGACATCTGATGTCAACCCTTTGTTTGCATTTCGAAATTTCGTTCTAAATCCATGCGACGGAAATAACACCAAACATATTGATATCTCCCCATCTCTATATATAGAGCACGTCTCAAAAATACACAAGCAACACTGGACTTCATTAAGTGATTTGGTATAGTTTAAATCAATATTGATTCGCTACATTTAGCCGAGCTGAGCTGAGCGAGCTGTACGGCTGAAAAGGAGGCCTAGAAAAGAGGCTGAGCTTAGCCTAGCTTCAAAGCTTTTTTAACATTTCTAACCCAAACTATTGGTATAGGGGTCTGACTGTAGCAGACTAATCATTCTCGATTTCTTCTCCAGCTCCCGGACGGACTGATAAAAGATGGGAATTATACAATGTATAGTCTTAGAGAGGTAGACTCCATATTTCAGTTTGGATCAGAAATGTCGGACCGCCTGGAAACCAGGCTAGACTGAGTCTGGCGGTTGTCCAAGAGGATTGTCAAGATGACATTGATAGGTGACAAGGATGTATGTACGCACCCCCTCCTCACACCGGCTCCTGAGGCCGCAGGTTCCGCGTCAGGCAACGCCAGGGGCTAGAGAGAGAGATAGCGTTTTGAAAAGAGGAATTCCCTCTGCTCGTATTTAATAAGAACATGCAGCTACATCTTATCACCGACACGTTTCTAGGACGGGAAAACGCCCTGCCGTGCGACGGAAATGAGGGGCAGAAGAAACGTCAAGACAATGTAGAAATCACGATTTACGATGTACAAGTAGCAGCACTATGCCTAGTATATATTACGAATTATTATTAGAATTAGTGGAAGCAGTAGGAGTAGTAGTGGTAGTAGTAGTGGTAGTAGTAGTAGTAGTAGTAGTAGTAGTAGTAGTAGTAGTAGTAGTAGTAGTAATAGTAGTAGTAGTAGTAGTAGTAGTAGTAGTAGTAGTAGTAGTAGTAGTAGTAGTAGAAGTAGTAGTAGTAGAAGTAGTAGTAATATATTAGTAGTATCAGGAGTCCTTGTAGCAGTAGTAGTAGTAGTAGTAGTAGTAGTAGTAGTAGTAGTCCTTGTAGCAGTAGTAGTAGTAGTCAAAGTAGTAGTAGTCGAAGTAGTAGTAGTAGTAGTGGTAGTAGTAGTAGTAGTAGTGGTAGTAGTAGTAGTAGTAGTAGTAGTAGTAGTAGTAGTAGTAGTAGTAGTAGTCAAAGTAGCAGTAGCAGTAGTAGCAGCAGTAGTAGTAGTAGTAGTAGTAGTAGTAGTAGTAGTAGTAGAAGAAGAAGTAGTAGAAGTATAGTAGTAGTAGCAGTAGTCCTTGTAGCAGTAGTAGTAGTGAGGTAGTAGTCGAAGAAATACTAGTAGTTGTAGTACAGTGTAGTAGTATTAGTAGTAGTAGTAGTAGTAGTAGTAGTAGTAGTAGTAGTAGTAGTAGCAGTAGTCCTTTTAGCAGTAGTAGTAGTAGTCGAAGTAGTAGTAGTAGTAGTAGTAGTAGTAGTAGTAGTAGTAGTAGAAGAAGTAGTAGTAGTATAGTAGTAGTAGCAGTAGTCCTTGTAGTGGTAGTAGTAGTAGTAGTAGTAGTAGTAGTAGTAGTAGTAGTAGTAGTCGAAGTAGTAGTAGTAGTATTAGTAGTAGTCGTAGTAGTCGAAGTAGTAGTAGTAGTAGTAGTAGTAGTAGTAGTAGTAGTAGTAGTAGTAGTAGTAGCAGTAGTAGTAGTAGTCGTAGTAATCGTAGTAGTAGTAATCATAGAAGAAGAAGAAAAAGAAGCGGTCGTAGTAATAGGTCCATGATGTCTGCAAAAAGGATATTCACCGAAACATCATTGAGCGACCACCTGCTATAGACATGATAGAGATCCCATGAAAATATTTTGTAATTGAAATATGCAATAAAGTAACATATACATAACGCTCACATGCTTTTAAAGGCCACATCTTTTATCTCTTCAGCGATCTTTACATACAGGTTTCACTGATTTGACTTCGAAAAGTCATTTCCATGATATCAAAGACGGAGGTCGTAAATTGCATTTAAAGGAAATCATACCTGGTGGAACACCAGCCATAATGATGTCATCAGTGATGGGTCATGGTCAAGAGAAAGGGTCATATATAAACAGGGGCGTAGACAACGTGGGAGGGATGAGGGGGATGGCATGTACAATCATCCACCCCCCCTTCCCAGGTGTTGGGGAATGCCATTTGCTTATTTAATAAGTCATAATGATTATAATAATACTAATGATAATAATGATAACAATTATAATATTGATAATAATAACAATAACATGTATGCTGATTATAATAATAGTCCTCATCATTATTGTAATTGTGTTTTCTGCTATTAGCCTCATTCACACGGTGAAAGCCAATTCAGACGGTAAAAACATATCTTACAAGTATTTTGGGGTTATCTTGTAATTTTGAAACCACAAGATAACCACAAGATTAAACGCGCATATTGTTAAGCTTGCAGCAGCGGCTCTAATTAGTGATAATATGTTGCATAATTTTTTTTTATGTCTCATACATATAATTCGCATCATCCAAGCGAAAAATGTGACGTATGTACGGGTTATGTCAATGGAAGAGGCACTTATTTCAAATTATGAAATGGCATGACGAAATTCCACGAGCTGTATCTCTCTCATGTTGAAATTTTTTACTCTGAAATTGTAGTGCGATGTAGCTGAGTCTCCTAGCTACTGCCTCTGTGGTCTTTGCTTTGTATCAGATGTAAGGATCATGGCGACATTTTAGCTTGAATATTGATTTCGAAATCATTCTAGCCCATGCTGTACATTGCGTGTAAATGGGAAGATTTGTGCATGAATTGGTTGAGACGCTGTTTTAAGGACGCGCGACCCCGGTTCGAATCCTGATGTGGGTAGGGTCATTGCTTGATTCCTTTTGCAATGTGATTTTTGCCACCGTCTTTCTCTGTGAGATTAACTTTCCCATTTGTTTTCTCTCGCCCCTTAATCATGTTAATCTCAAATGAATATTATTTTCATTTTGTGAGCACATACATGTGACCATTCAGGTAAGTTTCTGAAATGTTAGGATGTTGTACGTGCGCTATGAGCTTTCTTGAGCGTTGCCTCTGATTTCTAATGCATAGATGGTGTCATCGTGTATTTACCAGCCTATGTTTCCTGCATGAATATGTCAATATAGACCACCTCATACTTGTCTACAAATATGTCTCGTTATTATTGTTATTATTACTACTATTACTAGACTGAGATCAAATAGAAGTAAATAATACGCTAATTTGAAACGATGCAATGCTTTATGGTTCCGATTTCTTCACAAACTTACAAAGCTTTTTTTTGTATCTGTACGTTAATAAGCTGCCAGCCAATATCCATCTATGGATACTATGCCTGTTTCTTTGAGGTAAAAAAAAGCATAGTATGTACGCATTCATTATGCCTTATAATGAGCAGACATATTATTCAACATTTAATCGTTATTTGTTTGTTGTTTATGTGTTCTATTCACAAATGGCCACAGAGGCTGTTTTCATTCATAACCACATACCCCTATCAAGACAACAAAGACTATACCTGCGAGTTCACAGTTGACAATGTTTTTTTTTTTTTTGCCTGCAGATGTGTAACAGCAAAATTAACAGAGATAAATAAATAAATAGTATGGTTCAATTGCAATACTATGTGTCAGTCTATTCTGTATTCGTATGCCACGGTGTGTAGATCTTGTCGATGTATGTCTGTCCAGGCGTGGTATGTGTGCGCGCGCGCGCGCGTGTGTGTGTGTGTGTGTGTGTGTGTGTGTGTGTGAATGTATGTCTGTGTGTGAGAGAAGGTATGTGTGTGTGTATTGTGTGTGTGCGTGCACGCTTGTGTCTGTTATTTTACCTCAATAAGTATGCATCAGATTGCACGATTTCAAGTTCAAAATTGCAAGAGCTCCCTAGATTGGGAGGGGGGGGGGGGGCACCCCCCTTCCACCCCCCCCCCCCCCCCCTTGGTGGCTTCGCGCCCTCAATAGCGTTGACAGCCCAGTCAAGCCCTCCTCCCCAGGTGTAAGTACCTCTCTACGCCACTGTATATAAAGTACGATCCATTCGAAACAGGTGGGCTACATTTACCCATGTGCCACGGACGGTATTATCACCTTTTCTCAAAATAAAAGGGGTTAGAGGAGGAATGACATGTGATGGTATGTCAGGCATGTCGGATGTCTCAGCAATATCCTGTGGCGGTGTTCTGATAACGAAGTTCAACATTGACTTCAATTTCGACTTACATCGTAACCTTCACCTCACTGTGCATTATCTTCTAAGTTAAACTCATCGCAATGTTCAAGCCATCGCCATTTTGGTAATACCTTGAAGTTTTTTTTTTTTTTTAATTTTGTTTATACAACATGGAACATGCTAAAGTGAACAATAGCCCATGAGGATAGACAATAAGTCGAAAAATGATGTAGGCACACGGGGGTGGGGTCACTCCCTCGTAGAGGGTGACGCGTATGACCGTTACCACAAATGCAAATTACTCCCTTTCGCGGTAAATTTCAAGGACATTTTGTGAATTCTAACCCCCTTTTTTACGTCAAAACAAGGACAAAATCATACTTTTTAATACCCCTATTTTTAAGATTGTAAGGACACTTTCGCAAATTTACCCCTATTTTACCATATTTCAAGGACAAGACATTATACCATTTTTTTATTAACCATAAGGTGTCCAAGACCAGAGTCCTTGAATAACAAGTTCACACACAAGTAATAATCGATTTTCAATTGATCGAAGCCATGACATTGTGTACAACTTGCTCTTTAGAGTAAAATCAGCCGTAGAGCTATGTTTTTAAAATATTCAATGTTGTCAGAGATTAAATAGAGGACTTCAATGATTACTCAAACTATCTTGATTGTACAAAAGCATACACTGTATTGCAACCAAGGAATGAGTCGTACGCCTGCTTAGTAATGCAGTCCACGTCTCTATGTAATTACATGTATAGTGACAGTGTCTTAATTGGCGAACACTTCAATGGCACTTTTTGTCTTTAAATCTTGTATCACGAAACCTCACAAACCTTTTGAAACTTTCTTTAGATTGTAGACATTAATATATGCTTACGGATAAATAAGTGGTTGCCCGTTAAACTAACTGGAAAGAAGAATTAAAGTGAGTTTAACCCAAATTTCTGCAACACAAATCTAACTTTCTATCCGGCCGAAACTTCGGGGTCGCAATACGCTGGTATGGGACTCTACAAGTGCGTATCGTCGACGAAGAAAAACCGTGTGGTTTATCACGCTGTCAATAATGGACAGTGATCCCGCTTAAATGTTGTAGAAATCATTTTAACATTAATCACCGGCACTCAAGCACTTCTTTTTCATCTATTTTTGAAATGAGTAAGCTTTACATTTCGAAATAGGTTCTTAAACTTACATGTTTCTTGACAGAGGTACTACTACTAGCACACGGCCACATTTGTTTTGCTGTTCCGAAGCGCTAAAAACAGCCAATCCGACTAGACTACGCAGAGCTATGGTATCGCTATGATATCGCTATGACATCGAACTACTGAAATACATCTAAATACACAATGTATATGTCAACTACATCTTTCTGGTGATACTTTAATACTATTATTTATGGAAAGCGCTAATCTGTTATTTATGATGAATACAAAATTGAATTGAATTGAATACTCACAATATATAACCACACGCATAACCATATGTTTCTGGTCATACCTTTACATAAGGGTTTATGAAAAGTGTCAATATATTGTTTCTGTGATGACTACACGATCGAATTTGATGTTGACAATGAAAACATAACCACATACATGACATAAGCATAACCATATCTCTCCTTTACCTCTTCCGCGTAATAGTCATTACAAGGGAGTGCGAGTGACCTCTGCAAGCTTACTATGAACCTGCAGAAATCACGGCTACTCGGCCCCCCCCCCCCCTTCCCCCATGTGTCTTCCCTCATTAAACATTGACCGACCAAAGTCATATTCCATTTATAATCTCGTAGTAGTGGTTGGGGGATTAAGCTATTAGCAGCTCGGTCGTTCAACCCCGCTAATTAGGGACGGACACGATTAATTAGTGGAATATGACAGCGGGCATTAGGACGGATCAGCGCTTAATGGTTTAGTGTTTAAAGGGATAGTTCACCCTGAAATTATGTTTCAATCGAAGTAGACACATGAAAGAAACATATTAGTGAAAGTTTGATGAAAATCCGTCAAAGGATAAAGAATGTATTGTTCTTTTACAATTTCAATTTTGTGACGTCACGTGCAGGTGTTCTCCCGTATGTTGTGTACAATGTAATAACATAAATTGCCATTTGTCTGTGTTTGACAACGGAATGATTTGTTTTAATACAGGTATGTGTGTAAACACGTATTTCTAAATGATGTATCAAATGCAAAGGTACGAGGATGCATATATTTTTAGAGAAAAAAAAACATTTTCGAAAAAAATTGTATACAGTATATGGGAGAGCACCCCGCACGTGGCGTCACACAATCAAAAATTTAAAAGATCGTAACTTCCTTGTTCTTTGACGGATTTTCACCAAACCTTCACTAATATGTTTCTTACATGTGTCTGCTGTTATTAAAACAAATTTAATTTCAGTGTGAACTTTCCCTTTAATGGTCAAGTGTCTCCTTGATTGATGGTGCGGACTTAGTCTGGATTGCCAGCCGGGCTTCCGCGGTGACTAGAGGAGGCGATGTGGTTGGAGGGGTAACAAGGGGGGACCGGTAGACCCCACAACCGCCCTCCCCGGTAGGGAAGGGGGTAAAGGGGGGGGGGGGGGGAGGGGGTAAGGGCATAAACCTCTCAGACAGACTTTTGTTTTTGTCCCCTTTAATATTCCTGTACCAGACTAAGGATGCCTCTATGAGATTTGTACGTATTACCGGATGGTGTTTCAAAAAGATGTTTCTAAGTTACACATGACTTTACCTACGACTGATGACCTGTTCTTGTGCTAAATAAGATCCACCATTTGTTCCAGTTTATCATATAGTGGGAGTGAAATTCTCGTACAATCTTCATCAAATGTGAAAAATTGTAAACTTTGTATTCAGACGCATAAGAAACAAGAAGAATTTTCAATCTGCAAAGATCAGATTTTAACTTTAGCTGATGAGAATCAAAATCTATGAGGATTTTATTTTGCACTAGGAACAGCTCACCAGTCATTTCTAAAGATACTTCTTGGTGAAACACCTCCTGGTTGAAAAAATACATACATGGCACATAATTATACAGTTGATGTTTGATGTGTCAGATATGATGATGCCCTTTTGAGATTCATGTGTAAATCTATTACTGGTGCCAATGCATATCAGTGGCGCGTGAAGAGTTCCAATCGAGCCATTTTTAACTCCCTTTCATTACCAGGCCTTGAAAACCCCATAGGCATACTGTAAACCTTCATGCCAATGGTAATGAGATAGTTAAACAAACGTGAATACCGCATCGTATTGTAGGGTGAGGTTAGAGGAAAGATTTAAGAAAGACGAGGAAGCAAGTGAACGTCAGATATTATGACACAGTTTCGTGTGTTTGAGAGTGGTGTACATATGGGTACGTGTGTGTGTGTATGTGTATTTGTGTATGTGTGTGTGTGTGTTTGTGCGTATGTGGGATGGAGGATAACAGTGGGAAATGGGAGAGGACTGGTGAGAATTACATTTTAAATAATATTAATGAAAATGAAAAGAGGTACAATTTACATACAAAATAAAAAACGATTCTGAAAAAGCTTCGAAATGGACATTGCCAACATCATGATGATATTGTATTGACATGAATCGAATCTAGAGTAAATCATCTCTCTTTCCATTGTCCTTCAAAAGACAAACTAGATGAATAGTGGAGGTGATTGAGAGCGGGAGATGAGCGCAACACAGATATGAGATATAGAGGACAGATAGGTGATAGGACTGAGCGGGATGAGGTTGGAATGGGGGGACCTGGGTAATTTGAGCCGTGGCGGGCGGGCAGTGTCACGTGACGCGAGGAAAGCAGAACAAAAATCTGGGTTTCTTGGCGGATTGGATTTCAGGCTTTATGACAATTCTTTAGGGTGTCTCATCAATATTATAACGTTTTAACCACGTGCGTGCCACATTAAATGTTGCTCTATGGGATTCGTGTGTATTGCTGATGCAAAAAGGTCACATGTTGCACGTAAAGCGTTAAGGTTATACCTGGGTAATAATGGTGATTTGCGTTACTATGAGGATATTTTTTATGACATTTCATGCGCATCATTTGCACTTATTGGATGAAAATACAGGTTTTGCTGATTTGCTAATTTCGTTTAATTTTCTTCTTTTTTATACTTTATATGATACCGACATGTGCTTGCAATGGACACATGTAGTTATATATATATATATATATATATATATATATATATATATATATATATGTGGGAATACATGAAATCAAATCATAAATCAGGTAAGAAGTGAATACGCTTATCTAGACAAGGAGACACATCGTATATCACATACGATACAACATCAATCCTTCCTGTGCCAGATAAATGGATTAATATGAGATTTAGGGGTATTAGTTGTGGAAAATAGCACATGTGGCATACAACAATGCAACAGCAATGTGTATACCAGCGCTGGTTCAACAGGCCTTCGTTCTCTTTTTTTGCACGGGCTGTCATAGCTAGAAAATATGTCACAAATTTCAGTATAAAAACATTTTGACATCAAGTCGGTAAA
This sequence comes from Arbacia lixula, assembly GCA_963669155.1. Classification (NCBI taxonomy): domain Eukaryota; kingdom Metazoa; phylum Echinodermata; class Echinoidea; order Arbacioida; family Arbaciidae; genus Arbacia; species Arbacia lixula. Next base: position 10,888,316 of record OZ022586.1, on the reverse strand, counting down.
TATTGAAACAGCGATGGCACCGTAAAGACGTGTTGTGACGTACCTTTGTCACCTTTTCCTCGCACAGTTGTTACATTTGTTTGTGATTGGCATGGGAACATCTTAAAGCGAGACTCTTAACTATGATTAAGACGAAGGTGATGAAGATGATTGACATAGACGATGAATATTTATGGTTCACGAATCTTAATTGTACATCAAATTTATACTTACATGTTTGTCCGGTGACAGAATATACAAACTTCTTGTTGATGCTTCAAACATTGCAACATATTACAGCGAGAATACAATACGCATAATATAATGTTTATAAGTAACATTCAAACGATGATTAAAATTGTTTACTTTCATTCAATATACCAATTTTGGTGTGTTCCAAATGTTTTGTTGCAATATGATTTGAAACAAGAACGTACGAAAAAAAATATAGTAAAAGAAAATAGGGACAAAATGCACCTCTTCATAACTTCATATCTCTATGTCATTATGTCTTATACGTGATGTGAAAAAAACATAAAGGCTATATTAATACTCTCCTGGCTAGGAAGTACCAAATAGAATCATATTTTGAAATAGATAAAATCGTTAGACGAATGGAAAATGACAGATAAGAGCCCACGGTGAGAGAATCCGTGAGTTGGATAAGATTCAACAATCGAACGCGCGAAATAAACAAGTGATTAAAACATGAAATTAACATCTGTATTTATTCTAGTAACATCAAAACATTCTGGATTCCTAACTTGACATTCTTTATAACAGCTGACATTGATGCCGACAGCTGGTTTTGTCTTCATCAACTTACTTTGCTATATTAATCTGGTTCAATGTTTTGGACTTTGGAGAGCCATAATTATGTATCAAAATTTGTACTGTTCTTAATTCTTTTTTTTTTTTTTTTTTTTGGGGGGGGGTTGTTAAAATCATTTTTTCTCACAATTTGACATTTTGTCACATCAATTGAGGTATCAAATTAAAGTGCATGACATTTCAAACAAGATGGTACCACATTTGGGGGGCATTGAGGTAATTTTCATTACTATATTGGGCAAAGTATTTGCATTTTAACAATCCCCCCCCCCCCTATTCTATACAATACTAATTTTGTCATATTTTAGAAAGGTACCTAAACATATGTTACATATGATGTGCAAATATCAAGGAGAGCTCTTATCTTGACATATTGTTATGATTTTCAAAAATGAAAAATACTCAAGCAGAATAATTACAACGTGAACTGAATAAGTCATAACCAGCCGTCAGCATAAAGACCAGCTGTTACAGAGAATGTCAACTTATTTCAGGTTAACACTAAAAGATTGCTTGGATTGTTAAACCCATAAGATCAGATTAACACCTATATAAATTGCGACTCTTCGTACAGTATTGACTGAGATATGGCCAAAAGTAGTCACTCGCGGCGGCCATTTTGGAAAATGGTGGTCATTTGATAGGTCATAGTGGATGTCAAGATCAGTGCAACATGACATGCTACTGTTATCTTAAGACGATAAAGCGTATTTCAAGACTCAGGGATAAAAAAAGAATGATTCGTAGGCATTAAAACATACATTAAAAAAAATCAAACTATTTCCGGTGGGTTCCTCACTTGGATATTTTCACCTGCGTCAGGCTTCCGTACCCATAATAAACCTATATGAGGAACAACCATTTTTTCACCAAGCACTATCATGATGATGGAGACATGAAAAAAAAATGTAATTTGGGAGAAAATGTGGTAAGAAGGGGCTCATAATGGACACAAGGAACAGACATACTCAGTAATATGGTTTTGCGTGTTAAACATATGGCAGAGGAAAAGAAATGTACAAAAAACAGCTTTGGCTAACATCAAGGTATGGAGTTTAAATTCCTCTGACTTCATATCAAGATAGGGACTGTAATTGATTTTGGCACATCGTATAGGACAGATGCTTGGACAGTTTCCTGACAAGTTTCATCTCGTTAATGAATAAATTATGGGGAATATGAAAGAATGTGTATTACCCTTCAATTAAGATCTTTGGAAATTATGGTAAAAATCCACATTCTTTGCCCCGATTTGTTATGGAAATCTCCACAAAGTCTGACAAATGTGGTACCATCTTGTAGGAAATGTTATCTCCTTTAATATGATACCTCATATGATGTGGGAAAATGTTCCATTCAAATGTTATCTTAAATAGTGGTCAATACTACATTTACACGGCGGTCAATTTGAAAAATCGCTGCCACTTCTTTCCAGCAGCATATCACAAAGGTAGTCCACATAGAAAATATGCGGACTGGTCTCCCAAACACACTGACACCAAACAACCTTTTACAACAGTCCATGTCGTGGCTGCCATTTCTTTCCAGCAGCATATCGCAAAGGTAGTCCACATAGAAAATATGCGGACTGGTCTCCCAAACACAGTGATACCAAACAACCTTTTACAACAGTCCATGTCGTGAACCCCCCCCCCCCCCCCCAGGTTTTGCTCCCTAGGTATGACACGCAAAAGGTTTAAAAACTAATGTTTCAGAGCTTTTTCAACACAACTCATAGATTTTAAACAAAAGTTGCGAAGTGTGAATCTTCAATGCAATGTTACCATACAATGAAATGATACCATTATTATGATTATGAAGACAATTAAGAATAGAGAAAGGAGGTTTTCGAGAAAGCTAGGCTAGGCTATGCAGAGCCCCTTAATGGTTAAAGTTTGTGAAATCGTCTAACCTGTTCAACATACATTGGCATGATTGAAACCAGCGGCATCGTAAATACAACACAATCCCGAAGTTGAGGTACATGTGCATTGTGACCTAATGAATGAATCGGCTGGTGAAGTGATTTATTCAGGGAAATGTCAAACAGAGGTTAAGGACGAGCCCTCGAATGTGCCAACAATAGATGAGGATATTGTTCCCTCTTTTTCTTTTAAAAGTAAACACGTGAAAACATTTCTTTCAAAATGTAAAGAAGCTCTCGACGCACAAACGACACTATCGGCCCACTGCCGAATACAAGCTAAACCACATCTGACAATTCCCCCGTCATGAGAGAGAATAATGACGTCTTCTTTTATGTAGACTCGTTTTCCATACGGCCTCATTCTTCGCCTTCAAACTTAGCATAACAATAATTGGTCACATCCGGTGCTGTCGAGTATTTGAAAAATGCCTGTAGCGCTATTCTCGCTAATTACACCCACCTAAAACGATATCGTTCGTTCGAGCTGCCATGTTTTAAACGGCCCCGCCACGATTCTTAAATATGCAAGTCACCCGTCATTAGGCACGCCAGCCATATCGCGGAACGGAAACGAAGGGGGTACTTGTTCGCACCTCACTACACACATAAGAGCGGCTCAATACAGTGCGGGGATTAACAATAACTTAAATGGATATCATTCATTAACTAATAAAAAAAGAAATGTCATTCTTCTGCCTACTGAGCATTCTCTCTGATTCCCAATAGTCAATTTACACTAAGCTGTAATTGCATATTTATTACGTGGTTGTTGTTTTTCGTAATCCCGTCGAAATATGATGTTGATTTGCACGTGTCCATCCTTCTTGATCATTATGCCTTTATTTGGTTAGTGCAAGATTTAAATCGCTTTTCTGAGAAATATTATAAAGTATTCTCACTTTGTTCCCATGGGAACAGGAACAAAAGTAATTTAAATTGATCACGCCCTCTTCATTAAAACCAAAAAAGTAACTTAACTTGTACCACAAGTGAAGGTGTACTAGACACTAGCATGACTAGGGCTTCGGAAAAAAAAAATCAACATTTCAGAAGTTCGATTTTTAGAATTTGAAAGAGCATATTCGGCCTTTCGCATGATTCTATGATTTTTTTTTAGCTTTTGGATAGCCATACATTCATCTAAAGGTGAAGCTATCGCACATAGTCCAATGAATTAGCAACATTATATCGTGTTATATTATGTAGAAATATGATTACAATTGATGATGAATGACGTACTATTAAAATTGTATAGCTAACGTGAATGTCTGTACATTAAGCAAATATTTTTGAGTAAACATGATATTTAATGAAAATCCAGCGATTTACTAAAATCTATGTCGTTGTCTGAAATATTGTTTCGGCTGTCTTGCGACAATATGTCATGTTATGTATGAAATATATTGTGCATATTATGTGTTGTGTATGGATAATGTATTATATATTATATCATATATCATATATTTTGAGGAAGAATGATAGTTTACATCATGTACATGGTTAATTCCAACTTCCTATCTTTAAAAACAAAACAGGAAAGGTGATCCTGCGAGACAAGCTACAGTTTTTGTGTTTTTAATTCTCTCTGTTTTAACTCTCATATTATCATATGGATAAAATGAAAACGAATGGGGTTTTCAAGGTTTGTTAATGACGGAATTGATGCTGTATTTGACTTCTACGTCACGAACTGGACCTACAGTTGCTTACAATGATGTGTGTTTGGTTTGTGCAATGTTTGACGGCATTTTATTTTGTCTGCAAAGAAGTTATGCTACCTTTAACATCAGTCCTTCATGCTTGAGGTGCACCCATACGGTGTTTTGACACACATCTTTCTCTCTCTCTCTCTCTCTCTCTCTCTCTCTCTCTTCCCCTGGGCATGACCCGAAATGGTGTCTTGGTTTTCACGTTTCTTTCACCTCTGTGGGAAATACTCCCAGACAAATGAAACCGCAGCTTCAGGTTGACTGGTACTTTTTCGAGTGGTAATTGGGAGGGAGACAGAGAGAGTAAAGGTAGGGGGAGGGGGGGGGGGGGGCAGAGAGAGAGAGAGAGAGATAGGAGACAGAGAGAGAGAGACAGAGAGGGAGAGACAGATAGAGAGTGGGAGAGACAGAGACAGAGAGAGAGACACACAGAGACAGCGAAAGACAGAGAGAGACAGAGAGAGTCAGAGTAACAGACAGAGAGACGGACAGGGAGACAAACATAAATATATAGAGAGAAAGAGAGAGAGAGAGAGAGAGAGAGAGAGAGAGAGAGAGCAGGAGAGAGAAAAGAAAGAGGGGTAGATGTGATGACGATGATGATGAGGATGATGATGATACGAAATGATTGATAACAATATTCGCTAAACTAAGTTTAATTGTTAAACGGGAGCGGTATTACAAGTGTCGGTATTTGTCTTTGTTGGACAAGATAATCGCCATACGACGTTGAAGTTCTCTCTTTGAAATTATAAAAGAAGAAAATCATGAAATAAACACGAAAAATGTGTCGAACTTTGGTCAGTAAAACTCTTTAATTTCAATTCAATTTGAAATATTGATTTCCTTCATGAAAATATTTCACAAAGAAACAAAATAAATACATTCATACACTTCAAAAAATGTATAATTACAATATTTCAAATGCAAATATAGTGTAAAGTTATAGTATTATTTTGATATATTGATATATAGGGAAAACATGCTGACATGCTTAGAACGAAAACAAGATATATACATGAACAAAATACAAAAAAAAAACATTGTTGCAAAGTCAAAAATTAGATGTAAATAAACACAGCAAAAACAGATAGCCCCCCGCCCCGCCCCCTAAGCAAATTAGCATAACTTTTTATCGAAGAGGTTGTGGGCAAAATAATTTGGCAGGATTGTTCCTTAACATATTCAAAAGTCACAAGGGTAATTTTGGGATTCTGTCATATGAATTTTTGATGAATTCCATTTGATGTACTTTCAATGTTTATCATCCATCTCTCGATGCACTAAAACCTATCTCTACACTTAACCCATTGTTCTGGTTGAGTGAGCACCGTTTAACAAATACTCATCCCTCTTGAGTTTGAAACTTTTAAACCCTTTTTTTGTTGAAAAAATAAAACTCTGGATATTTTGACAAAGATGTAACATGACCTGTCATGTAAACATAGGAAGTCATTTTCGTGCCGTGGTTGAGTGAATTCGCACAAGAAATGCCAAAATGTATTGTTTAAACGGCATAAATAATTACCCTTGTGACTTAAGAAAAGTGACAATTTGCCCACTCATGCATGACTAATTGGATTAATGTGATTTTTTACACAGAAGTTAGTCAATAAGTTAAGAAACAATCCTGATAATTTCTTTTTTTGCCTAAATCTTCTTCGATAAAACGTTATGCTATTTTGCTTAGGGGGGGGGGGGAATTAATTTTTTTGTGTTTAATACAAAAAAAAACTTAACTTGGTTACGGACTGTGGAGAGGCTACATTAAAAGTCAAATAAATCAGGTCAAATCTTGATTAATTTGTATCCCTGTAACCATCATACTAATCGTTGAGGCATCAAACCTGTCAAAAGACACAAAACGTCAGCTTTTATTAACGTATCATTCCGTGAAAGTTGCCAGAGTGGATGAATATTAACATTGACAGTGTTGCAAAAATTGCGTGCTAACCCAAGGAAGGTCGTGAGGCACCCGGAACGCCGAGTGGCAGAATTGGAGGAACCAAGGTTATTTTATTTATTATTACATATAATATAATATTAAAACCCATGGTCTCTCCCTTTTAAGGGAAAATGATGACAGTTTATGCAAATGAGATTGAATATCTCTTAGATTGATTAATACAACGGTACAAAAGTCACGATTTTAATACGAATCATATTAACATTACAAAGTACTCTGTTTATGTACGTATGATTTACTGTAAAATAACGATGATTGATTTAAATGATAATTGTATGATATGGTTATTGTCTTTAAATTGTGCCTCTATGTAAACGGTACATATCATTGGAGTTGTATGTCAATTTCTAAGTACAAAGTATCCATCAAGACCATCTATAGATGAATAGACTACGCTGTCTTAATTACACGAATCAAATAGCGAGCTGAACTTAACCTCTACTTTGGCATGTATATGGTAGTGCTATTCTATTTTATTCTATTATTCTATTTTAACTGTGTATTGTACAAATTACAATCTTCAGTCATGATACTGATCACACCCATATTCCTTGAATAATACTCCAGTTCTAATTCTGACACTATTTCTTAGATGTCTGAAAGAGACTCTACATGACGTCAAACATAATATGTTTTGTCAATTCAAGCATGTACCTTACTACATAAGAAACAATTTAGTGCCATTCTCATTGGGCTTAGAAAATCGAGAAGTTAGAAAAATCTCGACTTTAGGGGACAGGGACAATAGGACCATTCGGCTTTTGGTACGGTTGCAGAGCAGTTTTCACCCTAACTTCTCCTGACGTTCAACATGAGGGTGGTGGCGCTTTTGTTTGGAGTGCATCTAATGTTGAATATTCATTCACGCATGGCCGAAGTTAGTGTGAATGTGTGTTTAGCACCTGCGCGATTTCCAAGTAAATGCTGATGACTAAAAAACGTAAATAATGAATACATATCAATATAAATCGTTCTTTGTGCCTGTTTCTTTCATATTACAGGTGGAGGAGATCTCACAACACACCATCCACGAGAAGGAGAAAAGAGGAGAATTATTAATCTTGGGAAAACATGTTATCATTTTGTAGTGCGAATAGATTGATTTATTGTTGTTTTGCTGCGCAATCGTGTATTTGGTATGAGATGCAAAGACACTGGATACAATACCGAGTCTCGACTGAGCGCTCAAAGATCTATGAAGGTGCAATGATGCGACATGCCATTTTGTTTTTTATACACTAAATACTAAGGGTTGAACCGACGAATAACAAAACGCGTCTTTTTCTTTGCACATGAAAATCAAATAAGCAAAGTGGACGGTGAAAATAAAAATAATATTTTTCAATAATGTAGTCGAAATCCTACAGTCAAAATAATGGAGTCGAAGTCCTAAGGATTTTAGTGTAAAAAAAGAGATGTCATATATCAACACTCTGCGACGTGCGAATACGTTGATGTTGAAATAGCGTATTGTTGCAATGTCAACGTGCTGATAGATAAGCTCTTTAGTACTTTTCTAATTATATTTGTGGAGGTAGTAAATGGGACGCGGGAGGGGAAGCGATGCTTTGAGCTACATGATGGTATAGGCAGGAAGGTGTTATAATTGGAGTCGGCACGAAGAATAAATTATTCCTACACCAGTCGCGATCATTGATCGCACAATAGAATATTTGACGCATTTGGTTCTTTGATCCAATGACGACCGCCGCCAAATATGCAAGACGAATATTGGATGCATTTAGAGGAATATATATTTTGTATGCGCAGAAGATTTCAGAATCACTTCATGAACTGAAACGCATATGCAGTAGTAGTACATCTTATAATGATTCGATTCTGTGAATTTCAGATCATATTTTTGCTTCGTTTTTTTGTGATAAAAGGGGAATACTGTAGAAAACATGTCAGAGAAATGCATCCATATCGCACATTGGGCAATCATATTTCCTTAAAAATATTTTGTAAATCGTTTTATTGAGTGTTTCACCTTCCATGGAAACAACCTCAATTTCTTGTCCGGAGGTGTCCGAAAAAGTTACGGACCAAATTCTTTCTACAATTTTATCAAAATTTTTATTCGCTCACCCCAAATGTAATTCACAGTATGTGTAAAAAGATCAGCTATGAACTCCCAACGAAGGCTGAGCAGTTAATATATTTCTCAAAACAAATTTTATCTTGTTATTCAGAGGAAGCACTGCCTGATTAGCAATATAGCGAATTGTTTAGAACACCTGAATGTCTTGATTTTTTATGAGGCGGCGGTCATCATAGATCAAAGGAAGTCTATCCGAACGCAGTCCATCCATGTTAGGTCCATGGTATAGGCAATTACTAGGACCTCTCCAAACTGTATGAATAGTACAATGGTCATGCTGACGTAATGTATGAGTATAAAAAAAATCTAGATTATACATCATAATCGTGATACAAGAAACGAATCGTGTTTTACCAGTTTCATATACTACAGCGGGTCCCGTTACATTTTTTCTAAGCGAGAGCTATATTTGTTACGCATATCCCACGTAGATGCAATATACAATCATTATTGTTAACGCGCATTATGAGGGGAATATTATATATTATCAATATGATCCCGGTGCAGTTTATAAAACGTGTGGTATTTATAGGGCTTCACGCGTAATAAGGGCAAACCCTGGATGGGAATGTATTGATGAGTCTGAACAATAATTTGGCTCGTCTGCCAAACTGGCAAAAAGGTCTGACAGTGGGATAGTACACGCGAGAAGTATGCGTGTGCGGATGTGATGTTCCAGGGGTACAACCGCTTAGTCATTCATATCGAGGTGTCGTGGTAGAGTGGTGTTGGACTGTGGCTGAAGATTTTCAAGGTTCAAATCCACCAGTGGCACGTGTGTCCTTCAGCTAAAATACTTCATCCACATTGCTGCGCTCCACCCAGGAGTGGGAATGGGCACCTAGTAGAAGGCGGACGATTATGTGTATGATTTTGTCCCATCGCCGATATCGTGCAACGGGCCAGGCATACTACCCCGGGAGAGGAGATGGTGCGCATATGTGTGCATGATACGTTCTTGCATTGATCTATTATTTTTATTTTTATGTATTGTAATGTTTTTTTTAATCAGTCAGGGCACTCAGTGACAGCAGTTGTATAACTGAAAGGGCCACTCTGCTGAAATAAAACTGGAAATGAATAAGTATCCATCGATCAGGGGGATACTAGTAATTGTAACATCCCTTTCCATTCACTCTAAGTGTAATTATTAACACTACTACATGTAATACTACCCAATATCTTTATTATGATCACCCATCATGCCCATGTAGACATGATCCTTAGTCTGTTTATTGTTAATGAATGGTTTCACTGCTGTATTGAATATAAAAATATGAACGACAGCGCAATAAAAGAATTCAAAGAAATCACTATCATGTTCAATCGAACTGCTGCACTCACAATACAATTCGACGCCTGCCCTGTACCCCATGAAAGTACATGAATTTCTTGTGTGCCAGATTAACTATTGCTCAATAGGATTTGCGTGTATTATTTGAGAAATAAGGCACACGTGACGTTGAAAGAGTTAAGTTAATTGCTCCTGCGCATTTGATGCGTACTTAAACAAATGACACACACATAATCCCAATTAACAGCAGTTTACCTCTCTCTCTCGCTCTCTCTCTCTCTCTCTCTCTCTCTCTCTCTCTCTCTCTCTCTCTCTCTCACACACACACACACACACAGGGTGCACATGACATCTGCAGGTATTTAGACAATGTGAGAAAATGAAAGTTGTTTTAACATTGTATAATTTTGCACAACGGATATGGCAATCCCATGTCAACACATGAAGTCTTTTTCCAGGAGATTTAGGAGAAGTACCAGGACTTGTACTAGTTCGTAGACTGACTTTCAGACTGTTGAGCATTTTTAATTTAAATATTCAATAAAAAGGGTTCTGCCTGCAGTAGACTAATCATTCTAAATGATCTTCCGCGGCACGCAAAAACATATGGGACGGACTGAGAGAAGAGGAGATTGATAAAGAGATTTTTCGTATTCCTAAACTATTTTTTCCAGTTTGGTTTAGAAATGCCAAACAAGCTGGACACGAGGTTTACTACTTTGACGTAGCTTAGGTACTAGGCTGTGAGGTGCATGGACACAGCCCAGTCTGTTAACAACTAATGTCTGGTAACACAGGCTATGCCCCAATCCCATCCTCGCTCCTCAGAGGGAAGAAGCCATAGGAGCTATGACGTCGTTAGGGCGTAGTCTGTGTTACCAGACACAGTTGTTAACATGGTGAACAGACTGTGTTGTGTCCTTGCACCTCTCAGCCTAGTACCTAGGCTACTTCGACGCGACTTTTCAAAAACGAGACTCACGCACATTCATGACAGCGTTATCTCGCTTTTCACCGGGAGCGTGGCCCGATGTGCATGACGGGAAATTCAAGGTATCAACACACCGCGAAAAGAGGAAGAGACAAATTAAATGTTGTGTCAAGTTGGAAAAGTTCCTTCCTGTCATGTTAATGGATATGATAATGCACGGTAGAAAATGGGCTGGGATTCACGCTCGGTTTGTGTTTTACAAGAGAGAGAGAGAGAGAGATAGAGAGAGAGAGAGAGAGAGAGAGAGAGAGAGAGAGAGAGGGGGGGGGGGGGGAGGGAGAGAGAGGGAGAGGGTGTAAGGGAGAGGCGGAGAGAGAGGGAGAGAGATCTGCTGAGAGATACCGAAGGATAGAAAGGTAGATGGCAGCTGAAGTACACAGGTAGATGGAGAGAGGAGGGGAAGAGAAGGAGAAAAAAGAAGAAAGAGAGATAGAGAGAGGGAGAGTGAGAGAGAGAGAGCTGAAGAAATAAAGTGATAGGGAGAGAGAATGCGTGCATTATGTGTGCTATAGGGAGAGAGACCGAGAAACAGACAGACAGAATGACACAGATGACGGAGAGAAAAAAAAAAACAGAAAAGGAGAGAGCGAGGCGTAAGGCGTGTTCAAGGCGATGTGTCATCTTCGTACAGACATCATTGGTTGAAATACGAATTAACAGGATGATCATTAAAAATAAAATAATGACACCGATATAGCGCTTGATTCTCATCTATTCTTAGACGCGGGAGCGACGGGAAGAATCTTAGAAGATACCTCGACGATTATCATGTCATCGTTCTGCTGTCATTTGTTCATCTGTAATTGCTTCCATCCTTGTTTATACATCCCTCATACATGTCATAATTATTCCGAAATCGCATTGACTTTGCCTTTTGCTTTCAATTCTCCGAATTAGATTGGTGACGCGAATTCCGACTCGCAGTGTAATTGGACATAAATATATTGTACATTAATTGTCTGGGTTTTCAGTCTTTTATTTTTATTTCGGCTTCAGATCAATTGGCAAGTGTCAAAAAGACAGGGAATATAATTCAGGGAGATAATTCAGTTATGTGAATGGAGAACACAAAGAACATAAATTGTTACATACATTGTATTTTACTTAGAATAAGGTGTGAGATGTGAGAAAAGAAAAGCCAGAGAGATATGTACGAACATACGTCATACAGACGGACAGAGGAGAAGCAACAGAGAGGCATGGGTGTAGTTAGACAAAGAGATAGAGAGAGAGAGAGAGAGAGAGAGAGAGAGAGAGAGAGAGAGAGAGAGAGAGGGGGGGGGTAGAAAGAGAAGGGGGCGTAAAGGGGGAAGGAGAAATATAAGAGAGAGATAGAGAGAGGGGGGAGAGTTGGTGGTTATATACGATAGAGAAGTTAATGCGAAGCCAACAACAACATAACAATTATCAACAGTAACACGATTACTGTCAGGATTGACATATAATCCTGTCTGAGATGTGATTTATATTCAATATATGCTTCGAACCACAATGATGTTTCTTTCCTCCAAAATAGCAGCACAATCCCGTCATAACAGGCCTGATCTACTAAAAATCCCTCTCAGTAATTGTGTCAATTATCCACCCATCTTTTCAAAAGTTGTTTTGACCACCTATCGTCGGAACCAGTTACGCAAAACGGACATCCCTACTGTTGCCCTCCCAAAAGGATAAAAAGGTATTGACACCCAGAAACTCGTTATTTGTGGGGGAGGCTGATTCAAAACAGATAATATACCATTCTTCGCAACCAATCATCCTTATACAGATATGATTGGATGAAGTGAATACTTCCTAGGGCAACTCTTTCGATAAGTCAGACAGTTTAACAACTAGATAATATGAAAAAAAAAATAATTTGTAATTAAAAAAAAAAAATACCCCATTTGCTCAAAGTCAGCGATGATTTCCGTGTCACAAAGGATTTCCGTACCACGTTGTGGAGTAATGTTTCATATTATTTTTCCTGCGACATTTAATTTTGGTCAACGCCCTCTGACGACGAAACAAGATAAATAATTAGTCCCAAAGCGTGCACGTGTGTAAGCCTATTGTAGACGTTAAACATTAACTTGATAAGAAACATGCATCAAGCAACAGCAACAGCTAAACGAATAATCAATTCATGATTGAATAAATGTATGTGCTCTGCTTATTAAGTGCGGGTGCCTTTATGATGTTAAATACGCCGTTGCGAAGCGTCATGACAGACACAAAAGGGGCGAAAACTAACATTTCGTTTTGAGTGAGATAATAACATAATAGGCGCGGGTAAAGCCATTGAAAGAAGGGGAGGCAATGTTGAGGGTTGGTGTTTTTTTTTTAGAGAATGAACGGACTTGAGCTCTGATTAGAACGTCCCTTTGATAGCGGCTCGATGTCACGGTGCTGTGATTGATTCACCGTGCGCGGTCATACGGGGGCACGGCGGGCCAGTCACCCCGGCTCACCCGGGAGAGGATAAAGAACCAAGACGACCGTAACTGGGAATAAAAGAAAGAAAAAGACTAGGCGAAGAAAAGAATGAATGAATCACGGCGCTCGAGCACAGAGATAAAAAGAGAAAAGATCGGGTCCACTTGTTACTCTTGATCTTGACATCCCTTTCAATGGCGCAATCTGAGTCAATCAGATGTCAATAGACGTGCTGGAATGGATTTACCAACCAATCTTGCTGATCATAGAAAACACAACAACAACGACGTGACAATCGGATGCAGTGGGGAGGCTGGATATTTCTGGGTTGTATTCAAATCACACAAAACATTGTCATATCAATGACGTTATTGTATAATAGGATGAAGGAAGAATGATCCAATTTTCTCAAGGTTTCCCATTTTTTTCTGATAACCGGTAGGCTGTGTATATCTCTAGCTCTATCGACTAGGGTGAAAGAGTAACGACACTTGTACAATGTACAGTAAGTGTTGTCTGTTTGTGATTTTTAGTACAAGAATGGTCTCTTTGACGTTTTATGCAAAAAAAGAAGAAGAAGCTTTCCACTTTGACATGGTCGTTCTCACGCTGTTTGCTCTTTGCATGGGTTGTAGCTTGGTCATGTTGGTATTCAGAAGAAACCTTGAAAGTAAAGAAAATGCAAGAAAACTATTCTGACAAATGAATAATTCTCCTTTTTCAGATCAACGAGAGCGCAGGTACACCATGTATACGAAATGTGTTTGTTCGGAATCACGAACTATTGGAATAACGAACCTTCGCAATAATGAACATCACTTCTTTCGTGACCATGGTGATAGTATCGTCACCATTAAAATCGATTCGTGTTGCAATGAAGAGAGAATGGTAGGCATCGGACAAAGAATGTGGAAAGCTTTCTAAAATATTTAGTGGGATGTGGTCAATGTAAATTGCACTAACAGATTGAAAGCAAGGGGTGTGTGGAGGGAGATGGGAAAGGGGTGTCGGCATATAGGATGGGGCAATACGAACAGCGGTTGACGAAAATGCGAATAAAAATTGTATTTTCCTTAGATAAGGCCACGATGACAGTAATGTATAGGTGTTGTATCTCAGAGGTCAAGTTAGTAGCAGAAAAATAAGGAGTATTAGTGCTCAATTATGAAGGGAAGACAATGGGAGAATAAAATTGCGAAGGAAGGGGAACGTAGTGGGAGAAATTAATTTGGTGGGTAGCAAGAGAGAGAGAGAGAGGGGGGGGGGAGGGGGAAGAGACGGAGGGGAGGGGAGAGAGAAAGAAAGTGAGGGGGAGACGGGAGGAGAGAGGGAGATAGTGAGAGGAGAGAGGGGGTAGAGATAAAAAATCAAACAGTGAGAGAGAGAGAGAGAGAGAGAGAGAGAGAGAGAGAGAGAAGAGAGAGAGAGGGGGGGGGTGGGGGAGAGGGAGAGGGGGTAGAAATAAAAAAAAAATCAAGCAGTGAGAGAGAGAGAGAGAGAGAGAGAGAGAGAGAGAGAGAGAGAGAGTGAGAGAGAGAGAGAGAGTGAGAGAGAGAGAGAGAGTGAGAGAGGGAAAGAGAGAGAGAGAGAGAGAGAGAGAGAGAGACGCAGACAGACAGAGCTAAAGAAAGAGGGAGAGGGCGAGAGGTATGGGGCTAAATGGATAGAGCAGGAGGGCGATAGAAGGAAGGAAAAATGAGAAAAATACACCGCTTTGCATGGTTAATCCTGACTTCCTGTCCGCCATTGTCAAAACTCTTTTCGATGCCTAGATATTCGAAAGAGATCTGGGCAAACCAGAGTTCAGCCATTGTTGCTAAATGATCACATTCATCAATTTTACCCGTCAAAATGATAATACTTCTCGGTTCGTTCTTGTATCTCTCACAAGCACAGCTCTCTCTCTCTCTCTCTCTCTCTCTCTCTCTCTCTCTCTCTCTCAATCTCTGTCTCTCGAGTGATTGACCCCGCCCGGGTCCAGCCGCGGTGCGGTGAGGCCTTGGTCCTTGCGCCGACAGTCGCCAAGCTTTTGATTTTTATGCAATTAGCCCCCTAACAAAACCACCAAACAAAACCAAAATTAGCTAAACGGATTGACTTCTTGCGCACGTTTGAGCCCCATTGTTCCCCTTTCTGACGCCACGTTTTTAACCCGCAATGGTTAGAGCACGGTACAGATAGAGACATCAATTGATGGGCCAGAGATGGGTAAAATTCATTGGCTTTTTGGCTTTTCAGGTCAGGCATCCATGCGAGAGGGTCTGTTTGTTTGAAGTGCGTCTATGATGATCATATAATGAACACCGCAACCGTATCGAGAACAGATGCGTCATTAATGAACCATCGCTTACGGAATAATTAGTCAAAAGAAGAGAGCTGCTTGGTTAGTTGCCCTGGGAGGTCATAACCCTCGCCCCTTCTCCCACCCCCTTCACATCCCACAGTTTCCCGAGGTCCGTCGTGAAACTTCATTTGACATGTGCAGTCTCATGACGTCCCGTGATAGTTTGATAAATCTTCATTGACTTTCTATCCAACAGGTGAACGCATCATCTAATATGTCATTTAATAAACGATTCTATGGGATAAAAACTCGGTCCTGCTTCAAAATTATTAAAAGTACGACATGACACCCACTTCCCGTTGGCCGGAATAGCTAAAACTTTGAACCCCCCCCCCCCCCCCCCCACCCTCTATACCTACCCTCTTCATGATTATACTGCATGTTTATTAATCCTCCAAGTATTTTGTACGGGCTGTTTAACCCTATCAACGCTAGACAGAACACTGTGACATATGATTTGTACATGTAAAACTGAGAGGCAACCAGTAAATAAAGATATTTGCTGCGGAAACCTTTGATTCATGTTTCATTGTTTGTATAATATACATTGTCATATAGGCTAATTGATAGCAAAAAAATCACAAAGAGTAAATCCGTGGGTAACACGTTGTGATCGGACATTGCTGTGTAATAACCACATCACTGATCAGACATGGTGTTACCAGAGTTTTAACTATTTATATATGCCATCCCATCATGAAAACCTACAAAGGACATCTGAACGATAAATACGAAATGGAAGACCCCTACAGATGTTGATAGCAAAAGTGCAGATTTGGGTCGATGTTGGAAGCTGGACGATCGCTTGGGCTCGTCGGAGAGATAACCGGCTGCCACCTGTTCAATGGTCCCGGCTGACGGGCCGACTGGGTGACGGGACCGCCTCGATGGTATACCTCTCCCTGTACCACACCAACTATCATAACTGTCTGCATGCTCAGTCAATTTCGAGAGCATTTGAAAACAAATTACTTACCGGAAACTGCTTTTAACTCCGCCGTGCGTGTCCTTGTTTGCCCTTTGAATCTATTTGTTCGTTTGTCACCTCCATTTCTCTTCCCCACCATTGTCTCCTGTTCTTACACTCTTTACAACATCCTCAGTAATTTGTAACTCTCTTTCCCTCTTTGTTTGTCAACTTTGGTATCGCAACTTTACCAGCCGGAAGATTACTATTAGTTTCATAACTCTAACATTAATCTCCATACATCTACGTCCTCGTACATTTATATAATGTTTCTTGCAATCATGATTAATACCAGATCCACGATATCATTTTGTTCCACCACAACATCACCATCACAGAACACCAAAAGAGTGACCATCAACACTCCAATTAGAACTACAACCTCAACTTCACTACCAAACTACCTGTTACCACGTGTTCCAATGAATTATTATTCTTTAATGTTACTTTGATGGAATCGCGGTTTACATGGTTATTTGTAAAAACGATAAAGTTAGTTTTTTTCAATATTTAATACAAGTTTATTATTGCATAGCCATTCATCTACTTTGATCATTTCTGAATTAAGCATAGTATTGAGGGTATCAATATTACTATTGGACATAAACATGCTGGTGTCATCGGCAAATTGTATGATATTCAAATGTTTTGAAATATTGCACATATCATTTACATATAGAAGAAACAATAGTGGCCCCTACCTCACACACGATTCGATCTGTGTCTTCGTTAGGTGTTTCCGTCACTCCCATGATACGTATGTTGTTTCGTCGCGAGTATTGCTCGAGGTAGTCCAAACGCTGGGAAAAGTCATTGAACTTTTCCGTTGCACTATTAACATGTCACTCCATGGTTATGACCTTCATTTTGCTGCCAATGGATACTTCCAACTCATGCAACGATGCCAGCTTCTCGTCTAGAATCTCTCTGAATTTATTCTCTCTCCCCTCCATGTCCTCATTCATCTTTCTTCGTTCTCTCCCCATCACCTTTGCCACCGCCGTCTCAACCACCTGCTCAATTCTTTCCAGAAAGAATGTATTTTCTAAGAGCTGCATTCGTAGCCCCTGACTCCTTGCGATTTCTACGGGTAGACATAGCGCTATGGTGTTACGCAATATATCAATAGATGAAGAGCGGTCCGTAGCAAGTGGGCTGAAACAGCTATGGTCAAGTGCAGAAGTTACTGTAGGTCAGGCGCCGACAAGAAAATATTCAAGTGGGACTGAATGCCAATCACGTTACCTTCTCCACTGATGTCGAAACAAATTTTGATCCATATAACAGCTTTTCACTCAATCCAACATATCCAGTCTCTGGATATTCTCACTAGTAGGAACAGGACGATTACATCTTTATTACAGTCCACAGGGGAAAAAACAGCCAAGAAAAGGGTAAAATTGATGATAAGATCGTCACCAAGACCTAGATTGCTGGCGTCTCTCTCACAGTACCACTATCTCCAACATTATCACCATACCACCAACATTGTCATGACCCTACCACATCACCCTAACACCATTATTACCGTTATTACCATATCATCACCAACTTCATCGTTACTATTACCACCATGGCAACACCACCACTACCGTCACCATACCATCGCACTTCCCATATCACCACCCTCCCCATACAACCACAAGCACCAAGTTAGCACCAGCACCGTAACCCTCCCCATAACAACACCACCACCACCACCATCACCATCACCACCATCTCCACAACCACCACCACCCTAACCTCCCCATACCATATCCGCCACTCTTTCCATATATACCATCATCACCGCCACCCGCAGTATATCGTCACCACTACCACCACACCGCCACCACCGCCACCACCACCACCACCACTACAAGCTTTACTAAATTAATACTAATATTGTAGGCTCCTCACCGCCTGTATGTTACAGACCCCTCCCCTATTTGTTTTAAAACCATTTTTGCGGCGCATGTCAATTCTGCTACATAATTATGCTACTCATTCTAGTTGAATAATGTGTTTGCTCATGTTAGCAAGCTGATTTATATGTTTGCTGTGTTGAGTAGTCAATTTTCTTTTCTCAGAATGGATGTCATAAACTTCGACCGCATCGTTCGTGGTGAAGCATCACCAACATCTAGAAACTCACCCATGGAAACGGGATCTGCAATGATAATTTGAACAATTTTGGTAAAAAAAAATACATCTTGAGGTCAGAAAGCACAAAACGCCCGATTGATCTTGTATGTACCATTATAACTTAGTAAAGCTAGACTTTAAACATCAGTGTGCCAGACAAGCTGAAGCTTTATGGGTTGTATGTGTAAAAGCCATCACACACGACACGATCCGATCAGTCGTACGACTCTGCGACTGGCGGAATCGCAGGACCCGGTCATTGGAATCGTGCACGAACGTGACGTCACATTTCAAGTCGTAGGCTTGGCAAAATCGTGTCGTCTCGGTAGACTGTACGGGTGCTTAGGATGCGACAATGACACACAAAACAGTTTAAGGTCGAGAGTGTTTGTTCATCCAATTACATCAACACACAGGGGACAAACTGTTCATGCTGTTAGAAATTACCATAGGCCTACTTGTTGAAAACATAAAAGGAAATGTCATTACTACACTGATGTGATCACCATGTCCGCATCATAGCCCATAAGTAGGTGGATGAACCGATGTACAAGTACGCCTACAAAATAGGTAGGTGTTGAAATATATAAACATATAAAGAGATATATGGATCATATACATTGAGATGTATCGGTTAGGTAGATCGATAGACAGACAGACAGACAGATTGGTCTTACAGGTACGTATGTGTACATATATCATGTACATGTATTTGGATAATACTGAATAGTCTGAAAAGTGATATTTTAAGACTTATTAATCATGATGACGTTCAAAGAAAAAACAAATATTAAGCAATACATTATAATGAATCAATCACATACTAATATATCAGATTGAAAGATTAAGCTATCAAAGTAATATATGTATCTTTCTTGTCTATTGCCATAGGTGTATAAAATACGTTAACATATGGTATTTGGCACATTTCTAAAAAGAACTTAAACAATGGAGCATGATGGATTGTCCTCATTTAAATGTATTGTATTTAAGCAATAATTTAATACATTATTTGAAGTTAATGGATTTAAAAGGGGCGGCTGTACATCACTTTGAATGGCGGGTGTTCATTAACATGCTTAAGACAGATGGAAGATTTGTCAGGAGCGCGTCTTGAGACGCGGGAAGACACCTGGCGAAGACATTGTTTCTGGCTCCACCGTGTTCCTTCCAAGACGCTTCGACAGACTTCTTCTAACCACCTTAGCAGACCGCACTTCCAATCGGTACCGCTAATCGACTAGTTTAATTACCCATCGTTTCGCTACTCCGCGTAATCACACACCACCCCATTGACATTGCACTGCGGGACGTGCACCTCAGGGGAGCATCCCATATTTGATAAAGATATCAAACCTCTGGTTAGAGATTCGATCCTTATCACTCTCTATCAGAATAATCCGATTTCCGTCCAGATTTTTTGTCGCGAATCATTTTATTCTTTATGAATTATGAAATCATTTCTCGAACGTCCCTCGGGGAATGAGGCTGTGTTTCCTTCCATCAGTAGAACGAGAATCACAGACCGTTATGTAAAACGTTGACATCATTTCACCTCAAAGAGATTTGATTTCATGCCACAATATGAAGAATGTAGTCGATATGATTACTTATTATCCCTGGGAGAACGCCGATAACACCCCTTCAATTATTATGTCAATCATGATAGATATGACGATAATGGCCTTATCACCACTTTTAGATCAAACTAGGTTCTGTATTATGAGGTGTTTAATACCGGAACTTCTCTTGTTAAACAGCTGGAGATCACGTTGCTCCGTCTTCAAAGAGCATAAAGAGCAAAATAAATGCATAAACTGTCGTATAAATTAAAGGGATAATTCATCCCGAAATTAAGTTGATTTCAATTAAAATCAGAAATATGAAGGAAACATATTAGTGTAGGTTTTACGAAAATCCATCAAAGGATTGGGAAATTATGATCTTTGAAATTTCAATTTTATGAGTTCACTTGCGACCTGCTCTCCCATATGTTTTGTGCTGTTGGCATGGTTTGATCCCATAAATTTATCTTTTTCTGTTTTTAACAACATATTTCTTTTCATAGAGGTATGTTTGTACAAATTTGTTTCTAATGATGAATCAAATGCACAAGTAAAAGCATGCATATCTTTTTGAGAAAATTGACATTTTAGAAAAACTGTGCACAACATATTGGGGAGCACCTCCCACGTGACATCACAAAATCAAAATTTTAATATATCATAACTTTATTATTCTTTGACGGATTTTTATCAAACATTTATTGATATTTTTCTGCCATGTGTCTGTTTTTATTATAACCAACATGATTTCAGGGTAAACTATTCCTTTCAACATTTAATGATCTGTGATTCAGTTCTAGGCGGATTTTTATCAAACATTTATTGATATGTTTCTGCCATGTGTCTGTTTTTATTATAACCAACATGATTTCAGGGTAAACTATTCCTTTCAACATTTAATGATCTGTGATTCAGTTCTATGCACTACAATATGCTGCCTCTTTGCATTCACTTTCATTAGACTACCACCCAATGCCTAATCCATGCCTTTATTACATGCCATATTGTTTCTTTTAATAGCTTGCTTTTTGGTCTTCCGTCTTATCAAATACGAAGAGAACAACTTATTAAAAAAAAATCACCAGTCTGACTTGTAACACAAAATAAAGAAACATGAATCTATATTTCACGACTCGATCTATAACAATTAAATTCATCAGAATTCCCATGCTCTTTGAAGAAATCCATTATCGTTGTTGTAAAATAATATCTTAAAAGGTAAATGTATATATATTTATATAAATAGGTATATATATATATATATATATATATATGTTGTATAAAAACATGATGAACTAACAGTCATCCGTTTAAACGTGTGTATTATTATTGAATATACACATATGTATGCATTATATGTATACACTCAACCAAATAAATGCTTAAGTATCATGCTGTTATAACATAATCTTATGATATTTACAATTTTTCAAATAATGTAAGAAATCTGTAATTTAGCTATCATAGGCCTATGCCTTTTTAGCTTGTCTATTTTATGTTACCTACCATGTTTATTGGAAAACTCTGTGCAATTGAAATATGTTGAAAAAATTGAAATATGAGGTTAAGCATACCGATAAAATGAATGATGAGTTATGTTGATTATATTAACATGAGAAAATCTTTTAACGCGACAAGTCATGACATGATCACGATATGATAAAGTGGGATACTGACGCCACGGTCAGATGATGCGCACTGGTTCTGCGCATCAACCAGCATTCATCATCTCACTTGATTCACACCTGTGACTAACACATCGTGAGTTCTTCGGCTCTGTCCGTCCGCCCCCGCATCGCCTCGGCTCGGTTCGGCTAGGCCAGCCCGGCCGGCCCGGCCCGGCCCGGCCCGCGATGTTGGCGAGACTACCAGCATGACCAGCATATCCCTACTTCCGGGCCGTATGGTTAAGGAGCTTGTTTTGAACAATCACGAAGACCGTATAAATAGTTATTGATGTTAATTAGTCATCACACTCACGGTGGTTTATCAATCAATGTAGAATATCATATATCGCGTATTCAGAGTTTTGTTTATTGTAAATAAGGCAAGAGGTATAGTGATGAACGAGGTTCAGCAGCTATCATGTTTATTGCGCGCAAGAATACTCACGAGGGGGAAATGAGACATGGATGAAAATGGTGCGTTGGAGAAAAAAGAGGGAAAGAGGGAGATGGAGGTGTGTGTATGTGTGTGTGTGTGTGAGCGAGAGAGAGAGAGAGAGAGAGAGAGAGAGAAAGAGAAAAAGGAAGAGAAGAGAGAGAGAGAGAGAGAGAGAGAGAGAGAGAGAGAGAGAGAGAGAAAGAAAGAAAATGAGAGAGAGAGAGGGGGGGGGGGGGGGGTAAGGGAGGAGGGGGATGGAGTAGGGGATGTAATTTCTAGATAAGCATGATAAGTGGAGAACACACCAGCACATTGATATCATCTTCAAGCAAGTAGTAACATGTTTGAAATTTCTGCTTTGGCAATATATTCCTCCTTAGACAAACTACTTTGATTTTAAAAAGTGGGCGTATCCATCACTTTCATAGGGTATCAGTAACGTTTAACCCTTCCATTACCAAACCAGGAAAAGCCCATAGACCTACGACAAATTTGATGCACCTCTGGCAGTGAGAAGCGGGAGAATTGTTGTTGTTTTTTGTTTTTAAGCTTACATTGGCTGCAGTGATGGGAGGCCAACCGACGGAAACGAAATTCCTGGTGTCAATGTTGCAAATCAGGTGCTGGTAAGTTGCCGAAACGTTTAACCCTTCCATTACCAAACCAGGAAAAGCCCATTGACTTACGACACACTTAATGCACCTACGGTAGTGAGATGGATAAAACGCGAGATTTATATTTCTCTTGGTGGCATCGGTGGGAGTGAAGGTCACGGAAACGAAATGCCTGGTGTCAATGTTGCAAGTCAGGTGCTGGTATGTTGCAACCTCAGTCAGCCGCTGACTTCCGGTTTTGCCGGAAACAAAATTAATGGAAAGTTTCTGTTTTATTTTAGATTATTCACTCCTCACACCACTTTTATCATATTCCATGACTATTTGGTATTGATTGATTACAGGTGATAATATCCGCTGTATAGGTCTAGACTAAACCGTGGTGTGATTACTACGTTGTTATGAGAGAGTATAATTTAAGAACTTCCGTCGGGAATTCCAGAGCCGGAAGATGACTTTTAGTGGAATTATATTGACTGTTAAATTTGACTCATGAAGTTAATTGTTCGGTCGTGGCCGAGTGTCATTTAGTATATTTTATCATTCAAATTGATATATCAAGCAATACCGGAACACGTGATTACAGCTTAACGTTCCTGCCGTTATAACGAACCACTAATATTTACCACTACTTTCTATACCCTCTAACTCCAATTTGCATATGCATCATTTGCATGATTTACATAGTTGTGTTTTGCATAATTATGAGTCAGGGAGGCCATCCACAAGTTATACACATGAATACAGTTTTAATCCATTATTTAAATTTCCATTCCCTCTAACTCCAATTTGCAGATCCATCATTTGCATGATTTGCATAATTTTGAGCCAGGGAGGCCATGCACAAACTATATTAATAAATACGTTTTTAATCTACTATTCAAATCACAAGTGAGTTCCAAAAAGGGGTAATTGGACTTCATTTTATAAACTGATCCTATGATTATGTCCTTCTAACGGTTTCATGTGTAATGGGTCACATAATTGGTCTAATATCTGTGAAAAGACACATTTATAATACCCCTGTTCCACGTGTGTGTGTGTTATGAACGGAGCGTTGAATGAATAATGCATAACAAATTATACTGGACGCGTTATATTGGATATTATTTAAGCATATGTTTTGCTATATATATTTTATGGTAGGGATCGATATTGCCTCCTATAATTATACTTGGAAGAAAAACTTATTGAATTCAAGGCTGCGTAGTAAAAGTAACATCTTTATGAGGGATTGATTTATTAAATGGGCGGGAGTGCGTGAGAAAAGGAAGTGAAGTTGGTGTAAGAATGAATGGTGCAAAGGACAGCGGCAAACATGAAAGTGAAATGGGCGGTGGGGAGGGGGGGGGGGGAAGCAAACCATTGTGATCGGAGGTAAGGGTATCATGGGTATATGTTTTGTAAAATAGAAGCATAATATTTTATAGGTCTGATGTTTTATATTGAGGGTGAAGTTGTTTATAGTATTTCACTTAAAGTTTGATATAGAGTGACTTGAATGACTTTTTATTAAGAGCGGGCTTGGATTAGATAAATATGATATTGATATGTTCATTAAAGGAAGGTTATTGCATGATTATATGTTTCATGATCCACCATGGGATAGATCTTAAAAGAACTGTTGAGATATTCTTAAAGAATAGCTTTCGGATAAGAGCTGCTGAGAGAGCGAGTGAAACAAGAATGAAAATATATACCATTAAAGTCATCCTGTGAATCTTTTCTCGTATTGCGCAGAGCTCTAATATTCTATGGCCTGTATACAAGAAATGGGCGTTTTAATAAAAATGTTAATGTGAAAATGCGTACGTTTTGATTGCAGACAATGAAGCAGGCGTAAGTTTTTAGTCAATCATGAAAAAATCATTTCGTTGAAGTATGGACCTTCTCACCGTGCACTCATCTCGGTTCTCGAACCTTCATTGACACTGGGTATATAGTACATAAGATAAGTGCGGCAGTGAGACGTGCTCTGAAGGGTTACATGGAAATCTGGTTCAGTTTTTCTTCTGTCACGAAATAAACAAGAAGAGGATATTACCACGAACAAAGGATACGCCCTCTTGAGTAGCCCGTGTTGTTGTTTTGGATGTTTAGGGGAAAAGGACAGGACCCACCACAAAATCGAGTTAGTAACTGCAGTAAATGACACTTGGCAGTTCAGCGGAACCTGAGAAATTAGGCTGATATCCAACACACCCGAAACAAGGCGGCAGTGTGAAGCGAAGACTGGAAGACATTTATGAGACTTCCCCCGTCCAATCATCTTCCCGATCACAAATGAGTAGACGATCGCGATCGTTTCAAGTTTTTTTTGGCGGCTCTATCGTGGCATGAGTCATTTGCTCGATAATCATTGGGCAGGGGATTTTGATCGGTTCATATTTTTGGCGGGTCTGGCATAGCAAGATTTTAACCCTCTCCCCCGATCACCAATGAGAACACGATTGCGATTGGTTCACAGTTTTTGACTTACCTGGCGTGCTGGCTTGATTAAAATCATCTCCCTGGTCACAAATGATCAGACTATCGCAATCACATCAATTTTGGGGGGTGTATCTAGCTTTGCATGATTATAATCATCTCACTGATTCCCAATGAGCAGACGATTGCTATCGTTTTCAAGAATTGTCCTGGGTCTGGCATGCTGGTATGATTAAATTCATCTTCGAGATGACCAATGAAAGGACGACCGCGATCGTTTTGAAGATTTTAGGCGGGTCGAGCGTGGTACGATTACAAATCATCTTTGCGATCACTATTGAGCAGACGATCGTGATCGTTCCAGTTTTTGGCGGGTCTGGCGTTGCATGATTATTTGGCGGGTTAGTTTGTCGGTTTGACGAGCGGTTTTGTGAGGAGGAAACGAGGAATGATTCTACTGGCCTTCGGGGCAGACATGACAAGTCAAATCGTTTTGGGCTGGGTCAAGAAAGGAAAGTCCATGTCATGCTACACACAGAAGATTAGCCACCATGACCGGTGTGAACTTGTATTGCTTTTCATATCAATTTCGCCATAGGCCATTGTGCTGTCACCATTGTCATGATTGTTGGAACCAAATACGCTACTTCCTATTGATTTTGATGTTGAGATTTGGAAAGATGCAGAGATTATGAATGAGTGAAAGAGTATAAGAGCGGGTGAAACACAAAGAGGGAAGGAACATGTATATGATCTTGTTGGTGAGTGATCTAAAGGATTATATTATTATGCCGTCAAAAGTGCGAAGGTTCTGGAACGGGCGCATTCATGTCGTGTCGTACGGCAGTGCGGTGGGGCGGAAGAAAGAAAGATTAATAAGAGAGATACCGAGGGATAGCAAGCAAGTATGTAAACTGAGGTATGCTGGGAGTTAGAGAGAAAAAGTGTGTGTGAGAGAGAGAGAGCAGGAGATACATGTAGATAGAGAGAGAGGGGCAAAGACAGAGAGAGGAAGATACAAAGAAATAAAGAGAAAAAGAGAGAACGAAAATGAATGGTGTGACTGACAGATTCTTTGATACACTCAGGAGACGTTATCATCTATACCTGACACTTGTATAAGACAAACTCGTATCACCTTGACACTCCAAATCGATGTTTTGACTTAAAGTTTGTCTACCGAAACGTCTTTTTTCTTGCACTAGTGAAACAATGTGAAAACCCTAAAGGTGTCAGTGCCTGATAACGAGGCTAAACCGGAGATGGTATCTGGCCGGAAGACGGGAAACGATGGGCTTCCAGAGCGGGGATTTTTGAAGAAAGTGGCGCGAAAATTCGTTAGGTTTTGTTCCTCTTTTTGCTTTTGATTGGGCTTTGTCGGTGACAGGCGTCAGGGGTGGTAGAGGGGCTAGTGCGTGGTGGAAGAAGGAAGTCGAATTACAGGCCAGGATTGCGAGCTGCTGATAACTTGTCAAAACAATGTATGACCAGCTAGATAAAATGTACGCTTTATTGTGTTTTAGCCCTCATCTTTTACATTCACAGACCGCTAACCTTGGCATGGAATGTATGGCTTACTACACATACAACTCCAAGTCCCGTTTACAGAATAGAAGTTTATCGCAAAATGTGTACTAAACCTGCATGGACTAAATCTATCGGACGCCACATAAAATAACATGAAACATCTTATTTTTTTTTTAATTCAATGTAATTGAAACTATAGTTTAGTGAGTTTTTCACAAAATAATCATGGCGAATTATTGAAATCACTCAGTGTTGTGATTCTGTGATGAAAATCAAGGATTTTGTGATAGCGTCAGATGAGGTTTTGTTTCGCCCTATATAGTTAGTTCACGTTTAGTATGCGGTCTTAGTTAAACCATTTTGCCATTTTGAATACGCGCCCATTTCTCCAACATGACGTCATAACCGTTGGTGTTCTATATACCTTTACTTTCGATGTTCGTGCACACAATTTAAGGATACGAAAAAGAAAGTGGTTAGCTAGATGCTATATTGCAACTGACAACATCAAGTCAATCGACAGCATGGAGTAATGATAACATCCGGCACATTGTGAGTACCGGCTTGATCAAGCAGAGTGTGGTACTTTTCATATTCCTAGAACTTTGATCACGTACACCTTGCGTGCCTGGGTCATGTAAAGGCCACCACAAACGGCCGACACGATCCGATCAGTCCTACAACTCTGCGACTGGCTGATTCGCCGGACCGGGCCATTTGGATTTGTGCACGAAGGTGACGTCACATATCCAGTCGTAGGCCGTTACGACTGCAAAATCGTAGCCTTTGCACATCGGTTTGCAATTGTTGTAAATGAGGTCTTTATCATAAGTATCTGCTACAATTAGACAATGCTCGAAGCTGATTAGCTAGTCCCATGGTAGTTACGATTATTGTGTACGATTATTGTAAACTACAATAACTGAAATTGTACGTAACGGGCCCATGTAGTCTTGCCATAATTAATACAATCAGTATAAAGCTAATCAGTGTAAGTATTGCAATGTTAAAATCCAATAATGGAACTCCTTTTCATGCTGCCATGTGGTGAAAAAGGGAGGGATGGGTGGGGGTGGGGGTGGGGGTGGGGGTGAGTTGTGAAACTAAAATAATGTATCTACAACTCAGCGAAGCATTTGTCATAATTCATTTTGTTTGTGACGGCAATGTAGTGAGTGACAAGTTCTTCATCACACGAAACCACTTTTGGCAGATTGCAAATGAGCTTGAGCAAATCACAAGTACATGTCTATTTAGTAATTGTAATTGCTAATGGGTCTAGTTGCCCATTTATATTCTGTTTATGGAAAGCGATGATGCCTCACTGATTTCTATTGACCTCCGATCGGTCCATGATCATTAGCAGCGTTGAGAAGTAAAAACGGCCAGCGGTGAGCATACGGTGTTAATTACTTCGACAATTAGTTTTGTTTACCGTGTAGGATAGGTATGTTACATGATGGAGAGACAGGGAGAGAGAGAGGGAGAGAGAGAGAGAGAGAGAGAGAGAGAGAGAGAAAGAGAGAGAGAGAGAGAGAGAGAGAAAGAGAGAGAGGTGAGGTGAGGGGATATGATGTGCGGGTGGGGGTGGGGAAGCGAGAGCTAAAGAGAACGGGGGGTGAGAGAGATGGAGATATGGTGAGAAATGGAATGAGAGAGAGAGAAAGAGAGAGAGAGAGAGAGATGGAGAGAGAGATATGCAAGTTAAAGAAAGTGGACAAGTAAAATAAGAAAAAAAAACCAGATTGCTCCCGCCCGGGCTCGAAACGGGGATCTTACGCGTGTGAGGCGCACGTGATTGCCACTATACCACAGACACCAGTCAAGAATCCGCTTAAGTCTGTTTACCTTTAAAGCTTCTGCATACATATACCGTGTAAATTCCTCAGATTCAGCACCGACCGTATAGCCTAGTGAAATAAGGCGACGAGAGTGCGCTCACACTCTGATATCATCGCATGGTTCTGGGTTCGAATCTGTCTGACTCCAATATAGGTTCAAGGCCTTTTGCCGGATGGCCAGGCGTCATTGGGATCTGCCTTGTTTCCTTGTTCCCTTCCCTGAGCTCCCCTGGGCCCCTGGGACGATTCTCAGGAGCACACGGAGGGATATTAGATGGGTCGGTCGCCATACCAGGAAGAAACTATAAAGTAGTCGGTAAGGGTCAACGACTAAGTGCAATTTGGCCCGAAATCACGACACCTGAACGCCTGGCAACCATTGCTTAACACTTCCTTTATCCTCTTTAAATGATTTGTTCTTTTCCTTCTCTAATATGACAACCTTTTCTTTGTTTTTCTTTTTTTAGGTGATATGTCATTATTGACAGATCAGCTAGATGCTGAAATCTGTAGTTAAGATTCGAAGGTGTGTGGAAAACAATTAAACATGACACACGACCTGCTGAAAGAAACAAAATCTAGCACATAACTGTATATGAACAAAATATTTTTTTTATTAGAGAGGGAAAGAGTGGGATGAAGGGGTAATGGGGAGGGGGGGGGGCATGGTGGTGTTTGGGTTTGTAGTAATCATGTTGATGGATGCTAGCAGTTTGCAACAATTATACTGTACCAACATCATTTTGACAACAACCTTTTATTTACAGTTGTTTTCGTCAAACAAAATAACGATCATTTTATACTTACTGATGAATATTCCTACAATTTTACACATTCTTGGTTTATGTAAGCCCATTTTTCTCTTTTGGAATATCTAGGTGTAACATCTGCGGGTAATGGCTTATGTGGTAATGAGAGTGGGGGGAGTTTTATATGTATAAACCCTCGCAATAATCGAAATCTCTCATGATTGTGACTATGATGTCTGGCATCGTCGTAAAATATTACTGGAACGACGGATCATGCTGGTAATACTCATCATGTTTTTGTGGGAAAAAGGGGACTGACCGCCACGTGCCTGCAGTTTGTTGGACATAGTGTGGGTCAAGCGAAATGATGATCATAATAACACGGTTATATTGACTGTTTTACCCAGGGCAGCCTCTGCCGTATAAAGTGACCACCACTTGCCATTAGGGCCTTGCATTAGTAAAGCTACGGTCCCTGGATCAACGCATCGTGTTCCATGAATTTACATGCATTATGGTATATTATGCCTTATTTGGTAATAAAAGAAATTAATTCAGTGCATTTCTATTTCTATCTTGGGAATAGAGCTGCTAGTGGATTCATTAACACTTTGTGTGACAGGTGTGCATGCTCTGACCAATATTGCACACAAGTTCTATTGAGTAGCGTTTGATCTGGCAGAGAAACGGTTAAGCGTCCAGGGTTGGCTTCGAACCCCAAACCTTCCAGATTGGAAATCAGTCGACCAATCAACGATACCACACCACAATACAGGGCCGTCGCCGGGGGGGGGGGGGGGGGGGGGGTGCGGAGGGTGCGAACGCACCCCCCTTCAGAACCAAAAAAAAAATAATAAAAACAAAATTAAAAAAAACAAAACAAAACGGGAGGGGGGGTAGGGATACTTGAAGGCTCTTTTGAAAAAGATCTAGGCGAAATACTATCAGTATTAGTAGATCCAAAAAAGGCGGGCTATATAACTGCATGAAATTGAGTTAATACGTTGTTTTTTGTGTTTTTGTGTTTTTTTTCATAAAAAGCACCCCCCCCCCCTAGAAAAAGCTGGTGACGGCCCTGCAATACGTTCTAGAATTATTTGACTACCAGACAATCTGCTGGGATGTGGGACTTGTATGTATTTATGGTGTGCACAAATGCACCAATGGCACATAAAGGATTGAACCATGGATCTACTACGAAAACAATTTACACAGAGAGCCAGTATTAAAGATTTTCATAGTCATTCAGGATTTACCTCACTTTAAACAACCATGATTGATTTTGAGACGCAAAGATATATCGAGTGTTCGACATTTTATTGCCAAAACACCTCGATTAATGTGCGATATAGACTTTATTTTTGAGAAACGTGAAGACGCTGCTATCATGTGGTGCAAGATTTCATGGATGTGTTTCATTTCATGTTTTCATTGAATGAAACAGTCTCCCATTTACCACGATCAGAAACATCACCCTTTTCCCCCTCTCTCTCCCCCTCTATCTCTCTATCTCCTTCTCCTTCCCATTTTTCAATCTTTCTGTCATTTTCTGTGTGTGTGTCTCTCTCTCTCTCATGAACTTTTATTTTAATATACATCAACTTATACTTTCCGTCATCTTGCCCTCTCGACCTCTCTTATTTCTTCCGGTATCTCTCTTTTTATGTTAGCTCATTCTCTCTCTATCTCTCTTAAATCTCTCTTAAATCCGTATCTCTCCCTCTCATTCATACACACTTTTCTCTCTCTCTCTCTTTCTCTCACTTTCTCTTTCTATCACATTCTTTCTCTCTCTACCCCCTTCTCTTTTTCTCTCCCCTCTCTCTCCCTCCCTCTCTGTCTCCCTCCTCTCTCTCTCTCTCTTCCCTCTCTGTCACTGCCCCCCCTCTCTCTCTGTCCCCCCCCCCTCTCTCTCTCTCTGTTTCCCCCTCTCTCTCTCTTCTCCCTCAAAATTTCAAACATGTTACTACTTGCTTGAAGATGATATTATTGTGCTGGTGTGTTTTCCACTTATCATGCTTATCTAGAAATTAGATCCCCAACTCCACCCCCTTCCCCCCTCACCTCTCTCTCTCTCTCTCTCTCTCTCTCTCTCTCTCTCTCTATCTCTATCTATCTATCTATCTCTCTTTTATACATAGACACTCTCCCTTTAGTCAGAATTTTGTTTGTCTCCGAACGCACGTTTGACCTTTCCGGAAGTGAAGGACGCTTTTTAAAGAATTAAGTAGCAAACAAGTCCATCCATATCACCATTCCACTTCTGTTCTTTCAAAAGTTTATTTTAGACATTGGTGCCACACTACCAGCAGGAATATGACAAAACACACCCGTTTGATAGATTCGGTTTCACAATTTCGAAATATTCCGCCTATTTTAGTCATCAGTTCGATGTGCCATAACTTTTATTTACGGGCGTTAACGCTGTTAACGACACGCGAAGTACACGGAATCGTCTGTTATATGATTATAGGTATGATGAATTTGAAGCGGGTATGTACCTTTTATACAAGCATGGTTTCGCCATCATCTGGCGCATATACAAGATCATACATTGTTCGGTTTTGTTAAGTATGTATTTAAATAATACAAGGCGACATAATTATGCAGCAAGACGTATTTGATGTACACTCAAATACTACTTTATATCTGAATATGTTAAATATTGTTATTGCGATAATATTGCGATAGCCATAATCATAAAATAGAAATAATCAGCAAGTTTAAAGTGATGATTTTTGTTCCCCCTATCTCTCTCTCTCTCTCTTTCTCTCCCACACACACACACTTTGTCTCTGTTTCTGGCTCTCTGTCTCTCTTCCTTTCTCTCCATTTAATTAATAATCGTACATTTCAAAAGTACAATATAAGGTTATACATTTATGGAATCAACGTGCCGTGAATCGTTTTGTATATGGTCGTATATGTTTGCTTTAATTTCAAAATAAAATCCTACCTTATACATAGTGAAACGCGTGATTTGAACATGAAAAAGGACTGACAACTAGTATTGAATTGTTGAAATTTTTGCAGCATTGACAAACATGAGAACTGCCAGGTGTAAATGGCGGTGTGTGTAACATATTATAATTATAATTATCACATTGTACTCTGATATTTTACGCGTTATACATGTATATCGATATCATGGAGATACCAAACCACTCTTTCGTAGATCAAACTGTATCCTTATTATCCCGAATTGTTTATTGCACGAAGACGGTGAGGATAATGACTATGAGGATGATGATGATGATGATGATGAGGATGATGACTGTGGTAATGACGATGTTGTCGATGTTGATGGCGATGATGATCCAGGACAGTGTTGATGATGATAACGGTGATGACATAGGGTGATGCGAGTTTTCTGCTGTTCTTTGTCGTAAAAAAAAAAAATCAATTTTAGTTCTTTCTGCTTTAGATTATCACCGCAGGCTAGTCCGTCTTGTCGATAGAATTTTAAATAGGTGGGTCGCCTGTATCCCTTTAAAAAATATACAATTTTGATAGGAAAATATGAATTTCTCCTGACTACACTGCAGTAATGACTTTATACCGCTACCATTAAAGCCCTCTTCAAGTCAACACCAAACTTATACCAGCCCCACCCTGCCTGACACGTGGGGGCCACACCCTTTTCGAAACCAACACGATGGGAATTTCGTATGATCCTAACTCCACAAAGGAGTGCGGTGGGAACAATAACGGCATCACTCAAACACTAAAGTGAACATCTATCGTACACGGTATTTACAGACCTACACATGCTTATATCCGATACTCAGAATTTAAAAAAAAAAAGGTTGTCGCTGGATCATCTGTGCAATTCCCATACTTATAGGCTTTCAGATTTCCTCTCTTCTTGATGACAGCGGAGCAAATACTCATCAAATTGGTCTGTTTGAGAGCTCGAGAAATCGGGCGCCAATTATTGTTACTCCGTGTGTGTTTGCTTTTCATCTAGGAACGTTCGCGTCGCGTTGAGCAGTCATCGCGACCACATGTTGCAAATACTGTATTATATCCACGGACACGCTCATCATAATTAGGATTGGTGATCAGTATTTTGTACCACGGTGTGTGCTATTGATAGCTCCGTGATTGTACCGTATCGTCATATTGCTGTGTTGTTGGGGTTAGACGTGCAGTTAAGCTATTCGTGGTTAAAAAGTCAGAGCGAAGCATTAATAGGTGTGGGTTTGCATTTCTTAATAGGCATGATTTGGAGATCAAATAGGAACACAGGAGGAGGAGGGGAGGGAAGAAGAGAGAGAGAGAGAGAGAGGGAGAGAGAGAGAGAGAGAAAGAGATAGAGAAAGAGGTGGAGGGGCGGGGGAAGGGGGGGGGGGTATGGAGAGCTAGAGATGAAGAGTGTGGGGGAGGGAGGGGAGAGAATGAGTGAGCATGTAGAGAAGAGACATGAAACGAGAGAGAGAAGGGGAGAGGAAGTGCCAGATGAATGGATGTGAGAGAGAGAGAGAGAGAGTTTTAGAGAGAGAAAAAAAAAAACAAAGACACAGACGGAGGGAGAGAGAAGGGGAGAACGAGAGTGAGAGAGGGAGTGAGGATAAGGGAGGGGAGGGGTAAGGGGTGGGGGTGGCAACAGCTGGTTCCAACTCTCAGCGAGGTATATGGAACAATATATGAGCTATATCCTGAACCAGCTCCGGTTTATAACTCCACGTATCTTTCTTAACATTTACCTGATTCCCACATCTAAACATGTCGGACAACTTCCTCTTTGTCATCGTCGTCGTTATGACGTCAAATCTGTTTTCTCAAAGCGACGTTATCGCCCGCCACCAGACGGACCCAGCGACCGAGGATTGGCCGTGCCGCCAGCACCAGATCAAGATGTACCCAGGAAAACACCTAGCACCGGATTTCACCCCCAATTTAGTCCTAAAATAAATGCAGGGGGAACATAATGCATGTATAACAGTTGTTGGGGAATCATTACGGTAATTCAAAATGCTTTGTTATATGGTAACGAATCTTGAGTGAGAGGGTGGAAGAGAAACTGGATGGGAGGCAGTCTTAGGAGGAACAACAGGCTATTGGGGAGTCTTAATTGTAGTTTAAAGCACGTTGTTTTATGGTAATGAATCTTGAGTGTAATATTCAGAGGACGGAGGAGAAATTGGATGGAACACATTCTAACAACGTACTGAGAAACGTGAAAGAAGAGAAGATGGGACGGGAAAG
Source organism: Arbacia lixula (assembly GCA_963669155.1). NCBI lineage: Eukaryota > Metazoa > Echinodermata > Echinoidea > Arbacioida > Arbaciidae > Arbacia > Arbacia lixula. The sequence continues at coordinate 10,853,634 of OZ022586.1, read as the reverse complement.
GGGGAAGAGGTAGACCAGGACAAATTATGATGTCTGATTTGAAAAGTTCCAGAAAAGTAATGAAGAAGAAGGCTGAAGACGGAGAAGGATGGAGAAAATACTAAAAAAAAAAAGGGATCTAATTCTCTGTACCTGCCCTAGGAAAGAATACTTAAACCGAAGGCATGGCGCACATTAAACGTAATTATACATGCAAAATGAACGCGTATCATTCTTGAAATCAACATGATACCTACATCCAGACATCTCGGATAACTTCCTTTGTCATGTCTTTGTGACGTCACGTTTTTTTCATTGTGACGTTATCGCGGGCAGCAGACGGACACGGCTAGCGAGGATTGGCCGTCAGCCGTGCGGGAACCATAGGGGGCAAGGCGCTGGCCCAGTAAAATATTGCAAAACCGGATATTATGCAGGAATTCATACGCAGACAAAGCTGCTGTTCGAAAATTGTGGCTAGGATATTCAAATATTCATCCTAATTAATCCTTTTTAATACGACGATGTTAGTTAAATTTCAGTATAGAATTTCGATATGTATGCATATTTTATGCACCTCTTCCAAACAATATGTTAATTGAAACCTCAATTGCATGAGGTTTGTTTGAGTAGCAACAAATAATGCATTCAAAGTGCATTGCACCCATTGATTCTGAATTACTATCTGCATAGCAACGCGTAATGACATTCACCTGTATCTAGTGATTTAGTTTCACAAACATGACAAAGCCATTTTTCGGAATGTATTCAACACATTCTCCCTAACTGCGTAATAACGCGTATTGGCATCGACCTATATCTAATGTTTCACTTTCAATTGATCGAATGCACTCTGAATCTGTAAGTTATTGTTTCTCGGACAAGCCTCAGACAAGCTGATTTGAGTTTACCATAAGTAACGTATTTTTCGAAAGATGTATATACAATTTGAGTACAGAATGAAAATGGCCTATCGCATGTTTTATTAACAAAATACAACATGACGCATCATGATACATGTAAAATGCCCTGCAAATGTATATGCCAATAGAGGACAAATACATAATTTGGAGCTGAATATAAAAATGTTTTAGGAGTAATATTTTCCAATGGCTGTCATGAAGTTCATGTAAATCGTATGCGTTCAAATGCTCAATTTGGGTAACTGCGATTTCTAGCAAGAAATTAACAGTACTTCACAACCTTTCAAACTATCACACTGATATCACGCCAATAATCAGATAATGGAGCTTTATTGATTGAACTAGGTTGCATTGAAGACCATTCTCTTTGCATACGAGGCAGCAATATTCCTTTTATTAGTGACAAAGGTCGTGTTTCGATGAAAACAGGTTTTCCCTCTTTGACAAAAATTTATTTCAACGAAGAACATTCCCTTATAGTGTGCAGAAACAATATTCACGGTATTAACGACAGCGGTCATGTTTCGACGAACACAAGTTTCCTCTATTTGATTGAATATATTTCAGTGAAGACTATTCCTTTAAAATGGGCTGCAAATTATTAACGGTGTGAATGACAGCGGTCATATTTCGATGAAAACAGATTTCTCCCCTTTGATTGAATATATTTCAGCGAAGACCCTTCCCTTAACATCTTCAGCAACAATATTCATGGTACCAAATACATTACAGCTGTCGTATTTCGATGAAAACTGTTTATCCTTTTTAGATAAAATGTGTTTCAGCGAAGACCCATTCTCTTTAAATCTGCAGCAGCATTATGCACTATATTAGTAGCAACGGTCGTGCTTCCATGAAAACAGTTTCCCCCTCTGATCCGTCAAGAAAGGGACAATATGACAGCAGGATTGCGTTGTGTGGGAGAAAAAAAGATGGAACCGCAAAGTTGCACGACTCATACGTCGTAACCCCATTTTGTCGCCGGCTTTGATCGCTTGATGCAACAGGCAATGCGGATTATTACCGTGTCACGCGATTTGAGACGAGTTCCATGAAAAGGACAGCTGAAACATGAGGGACCCCTAGATCAGATGAAGAAAGGGGTGCTGGATTGGATCACGTCAGAAAACAAAGCAAGGTTTCCTGGGGATCTCCACACGCCTGCAATTCTTTCTTCATATATAGGCTCACATGTTTAAAAAAAGGGAGAATTACACGAACAAATCATGACAAATGGACGCTGATATATAATGAATCTATCCACCTTTTGTCACAGGTATCTTTGCCTCACGAAGATTTGGAGGCAACTCTTTGTTTAAAAAAACTGAGGCTACCAGCTGTTCAAATTTCAAAGACTTGTGCGATTTCATAAAGTCTCCATTAATTTAATCATGATTTCATCTGACATGTCTGTGCCTAACCATTGCAATAATCGGAAGTAATAATGATCACACTGTAAACTTACAGGAGCAACATTGCTTGAAGATGTTCGACTGATTTTTATGTGAATATCTTTCCAATGATGATGTCATCTTTGGTACGCTCTCGGGACTTTCCCGTATTGAATTTCAGGTTTGTGGCCTGATGAGCAGTCTGGCACGCACGTATACACAACTATCCCGGACCGAGGGATCGCATGAAGTCACGGGGTCCATATATATATATATATATACACTCATGTGCATAGATACTGAACTATATCTTGTAATATGGACTAAATGTGGAATATGATTTAATATTCAGGTTTAATGTCAGTACCAATGTACGCACAATGTACGCCACCTTTGACATTCATTTTACTTTGACATCAAGGAGTCTAGAGAAAAAAAAAACAGAGGCTCAACCATGTCAACTATCTCTTGTCATACGAACTATACGGGGAATATGATTTCATATTAAGCTTTAACATTAGTACCTACGCACAATGCACGTCAGCTTTTACATTTTCACTTTAACATACGTGTTAAGTTTACAATAGAAATACAGCCAATTGGTCTAATTATGGCTGTATATATATATATATATATATATATATATATATATATATATGACATTGGTTACCGATCATATGTAACACTGACTACCGGGGGTAAATAGGTCTGGTCGAAACCAAATAACTTAGCTGACTGCAATAATGAAGATAATGACAGATACATCTGTATTTGGCTTTTGTTTAAGACTGAATACGTGTCTCCGTTTGAATAGTAACTCTCACACAATCAACCATCTTCCTGTCATTGCAATTACCTTGTTCTTGGTAGAAATTTATGTTTCCTTACACTTATAAATATAGTTTGGTAACGCCTCGTGTCTTCCACATTTCATGTTCTTATCTTATTCAAACCACCGTTGTTCAATCACCAAGTAAGAGAACACATGTTTTTACCTTTAAAGTCCCTGATGTAATTCTACATCTGTACGTAAACGACTTTAAATAAGAACGATTAGCTCATGTTCAACCATTTAAGTTACCCATTTATGATAGCTAGGTTCAATGCTGTAATGTGATGCGAGCAAGTTAAATTATGTGGCCTCCATAAAAACCATGCATGCATGTACCTGACAAGTGGTCATGGTATATGAACACCTACGAACCGTAACTCTCACTCTGTCATTCCGCGACATATACAGTTTCCATAAAAATGCCAAATCACACTATATAGACCGTTAATATATCTTCAGGTGTAACAGTCACACCCATATCATGTATCAGATACTGCGTTTGGTTTTTGGTAGGTTTGTAGATAAATCCAGCACAAATTGATAATGACGGCGTAGGCATGGATGGAGGTAATATAATCACACTCTCACGCGTTTTGATTGTCTGTTATCTACTCAATTTCCATGGCTCGACTGGAAAGCAGATGTCAAAACTCACACAATCAGAGCCCGTACGATAAAGAGTGAGTTGGAATACATATAACAACTTTGCGATCGATTACAAAGTTGCTATCTATATCACAAAACTATCGGTGCTATCTATTAAAAGTCCTATCCAATTGTATTATTTTGCATTATATTCCACATACTAGGAATGTTGCTATATGATTGGTCAAGAGTTGATCACGTGATGAAGCGTAGTTTTTCCCATCTGATCACCTGAGCAGAAAAGTTCGTTACACTGTAGGTGATAGTACTTTTTTGAGAAGGAAAGTTCGTTACACTCTAGGTGATAGTACTTTTTGGTTTCGCTGATCTCTTCACTCCTCACAGTCCAAACGCGTGATAAATATTTTGAGTACGCGCGAAATAAAAGTGCGTAGCTCGGACTATCGGCGCAGACGACACCGCGGTGCGTGCGCGGAAATTAAAATTTTTGGTTATAGCGCGCTGCGCCGCGCGCGTACGTACAAAGCAATACAGGCCTTCCATTACCCCCACACAGTACTTCACCAAAGCAAGTGTGCAATTCTCTACCACCTCGTACCAAAATTGACCTAGAATTTCACTTGCCTGTAATTTATTACAATTAAAGAGTATTCTCGGAGGACCTATGTTCTCACCGATACCGCACAGGTAAGAGAATTTCGATTACTTCTTGCTTTTCCGTCAAAATCTTAACAATCTGCATCACCATGTCATAGTGTTCGTTGGAATTTGTAGAGTCTATATAACGTTCACAAAGTCAATTTGCTTCCGGGTTTCGGAGCGTCGAGTGAATATGTAGCCGCACCGACACGAATGCTTTTGTACGTTAAATTGTCATTTATTTTATAGATTGTTGGTATCAGATGTGGAATATAAAGCAAATAATCAACTCTTGGTTTCAGGCAATGAGACGAACTATCACTTCCTCGGCGATCTGAATGTATACGCTATCTTTCCTCAGCTAAAAGCTTCGGAAAGATAGCTACATCCAGATCGCCTCGGAAGTGATATTTCGTCCCATTACCTTCACCGACGTTGATTATTTGCTTACTAAATCTTATACTTACGCACAAGCCACACAATTACGACCAAGTTATATTGCAACTGCTCTGTGATACGGATTTCTTTCTAAAGATGTTGATTATTTTCTCTCAAATTAAATTAATGCAATACAGTTCACAAAGTAACAATTGTAAAAAAAAAATTCGAACAAATTGCTTAAACTCTTATACATTTAGGATTGATATCGATCGTAAGTTCAATCGCAGCTCATTGTGATACAAGTCCTGAAATAACATGTTAAAGGAGTGACTAACAGCATGATCAAGGGGGCACCTAAGTATCCGACCAACACCTGGCCACTCCTTGCCAAATCGGTCAATATTTTTTCATATTGACTGGTGATCACTTACCTGATATGAGCAACGGTTGGGTGATATATACCCAGATGGGCTTATATTAAGTTTGCCCAACTCATTGAAAGATGTCTGTCCCGTCTAAGAACGATGGGATATATAACTCTGTGAGCCATTGGTGCATTTTTGCTCGAGTGATACGTCCGGTATACCTATGGAACATCATTTCGTTTGTAACACAAAGAGTTAACTCTTTATGAGTCAAGTGCGTATTTTGTACACAAATCCCATAGAACATCAGTTGATCTGGCACAAAAAGAGTTAAGGCTCCGGGTGCATCGCGACTGTAACTATGGTAATACCCACCGTCGCTTAAAGCACGGGTGACTATTTCGCATTTTCTAAACTAAGCTACGAATTACAACTTATCTAGCAGAAGTTGCCGCTGGGGTGAGATCGTGTACTCAGCGAGATGTCCCTTAGTACGATCACACCTCCCTGGTACGATGAACTCACTTTAACCGTCTCATAACCAATGACATCAAATGTGTTTACAAAGTGAATGACCTTTTTATGGGTTGGCTCTGAGAGCGTTAATTCAAAATGTGTCTACTCGTAAAGATAATGAATGCAAAGACATAGAGGTAGCCCGGATATCAATCATCTTCATACACAGATACACGTGATGAATATAAAGGTTGGAATGGGCTCGAGCGGTAGAGAAGCGAATCATTTCCCTCAGTACTACCAATTAAATTTGCATAGCATTGTGCCTTATCACAAACGCATATCGAAAAGAAGTGCATTAATATACATGCAATTTCCGAGATCATTAATACTTATACATGTGCACAGATACACGCGATGGAAACATAAAGTTATTATGATTTTAGTATTAAAATGGTGATAGACGCTACTTTCATTACACATTGTAAACATATGTCATTAGAATTTAATTACTTTCATGCTTAAATGCTGGTGGACTTGTCTGTTCCGTTCATTGAGGATCTCTTCACTTCAGCTACTTCTATCTCTTGTTATTTGCAAAGTGCTGGTACCATATCTGGGCAAAAGATGAATAATAGTCATGCTTTGGCATCGAAAATAGATGTATATCCTTTGTCCCAGTACTTATGCAGGAACACTGTTGCACACTCTTCATATTGATGTGTGTGCTTTACTGGTCTGGGTAAAAGCGAATTTACCTGCACGAAAGCATGGTGTATGCTTACAGTAATGTCATAAATATGATCAACATACATCATAATTGCAATATCCATGATAGCTACGTGATGTGGCAATTATAATAAAAGTGGTTTAACCAAACATAGATTGAGACCCATTTCCTCCACGCAGTTTGATCGTGTAGAGGTCATAAAATATCACTTTAAATTACTTTGTTGACTGTTTTGCAGCAGAAAATGTTCCAAGGTAGTCTATAAACCGAATGAACACATTTACGTTATTTATGATAATACTAGTAATATTCAATTCTTAGAGACGCATAATACCATTCAGATAGTGTGAAAGTAAAAAAAAATTTATGTGAGAATTTTAAAATAACTAATAATCATCAAACAGATGCGTCTTTAGACTTGATTTGAATTGATCGAGGTCTGTCAATGATCTAATGCATTGGGGGAGGTTAACGCTCTATCGCCGAATGTCTTAGATTTCACACGAATTTCAGAGAGAAGATTTTTTTTATTTTTATGTGTGCGTTTTTGTTTAAATACCCATTAGGAAACAAAGAGATTACCATTTGAAAGTAGAAACATACACATCTTATTTTGAGGTTGACTGAAGAAAAATTTACCAGGTTATATACCGAATAAAGTAAAACGCAGGTACATCACGTATGATTGTTGAAGCATAACAATGTTTAATTTGGAGGGGGGGGGGGATGAATTTGATGCTTTGTTTTGCAGAAACATTTTTATCATTTATGTCTGTGTTTATGCACAAAGAACCATTTGAGGACGAGACCATAGTTGTGTCGGTGTATAGTAATACATTTTGTCTATATGGCAAATTGATTGCTTTTAGACATTTGTACCGGTTGATTTGAACACATTTACATAAAATATAATTTATGAGTAGCGTTTTGTCTGAATCTTCCGCTCTGTTACATATACCTGCATATAAACCTACACGCACATGGTCATGAAACACACACACACACACACACACACACACACACACACACACACACACACACACACTGATACACACACATAAACACACGCTACCGATGACTACTATTATTGTGAATAAAAAAACGTGGTTTTGATTGCTGTCTCCACGTGTAAACCATGAACATGATGAATGGAAACCCGACACCAGTTTGGCTGTCTTTTCTACCTGCACCTTTGACGGCTCTCCGATCATCAGCCACCACGACAATCCACACGCACCAGGCTGGATTTATGAATGGAATATTGCGCATCCGGTGGGGGGAATATGATAAAATATAAAGACCGACAAGCAGAGTATCACATGTCACGCTCCCTCACCCCTTTGTTCGCCCGCACGGGGGTTTCAATGGGCGCGTATTATGTTGTTCAAGCACCGAGCCGTGCTTGCTTGCTGATAAGAGAGCAAGGCGTTCTAATCATAGCGGAAATCTAATTTTAGACATTGCACGGTTGCAAATCATTCCATTCATAGTGCCTGATCATCATGATCATAACGGTCTTCCCCACTATATGAGCAAGATGATGATAATGATAATGACAAGCATTAAAAGTAAGAAATCCTCCCTGCAGATAAAAATAAGCTATTTCAAAACATTGCGTTAACCACAAATACGCCATGTTCAGTTTCGAAAATATGAAAGTCAATAGTATGAGAGACAAGGTGGACATGATATAATTCAAATACAGTATAAAACACCTTGCTACTTTGCAGTTCGTCTTTGCGTCTTTTGCGAATGCTGTTAATTTGGGGTTGTCAATTTGTCCTTATCTTATAACAAAGCTGGTCAAAAATATTAGATTAAAATAATTGATTTAATTTTGTCATTAGGATTGTAATGCTCAAATAATGTTATCCAAAGGTTGGCAGATACTAGATAGTAGTTTTAAATGAGCCGTCCTAAAAAACCGTATGACACATAAAACTCACTTTTGAGTTAATATATTCTGAGGGAATATTATCTTATATACCCTGTCCTGTGGTAGATATCTCCACAACCATATGGTTTAGGCCTCCGAAAGCGATAAACCACCATTCAGTATTCTACTAACATTGGGGCTGTGCGTTGTCGAGTCAGACACAACAACATCCCAGCATGGCTATCTCAGCCTTCGCGTTGTCATGTAAATCTATACATCCGGCCACTCATACATCGGAAGACATATGCCATCCTCCCAGTTGTCCAGCTGTAATAATATCATTCTTGATAAATGTTTCCCTTTAATTCACCGGTACTCGCCGTAGAAATGCGATTGAGTAATCGATTTCCTAGCAAAATCAGCACAGAAAAAAAAAAAACAAATGGGGATAAAATCTTCCCTTGACCGGTACTCGCCGTAGAAATGCGATTGAGTAATCAATTTCTTAGCAAAATCAACAGAGGAGAAAAGAAGACCAAATGGGGATAATGTGGTCCCTTCACCGGTACTCGCCGTCGAAATGCGATTGAGTAATTAATATCTCAGCAAAATCAGCAGGGGAAAAGGAAGACCAAGTGGGGACTTGAACCCGCGTCTACAGCTTGCCAGGCTGCGAGTCTATCCATCAGGCTACCGTTTGGCTCGTGATAAGACAATTCATGAACCAATATTCAAGGCTACTACGCTCATGTTTACTGGTATACATGAAAGTGTGCTTTTAAAGCATTGCATGCCAAAGGTGTATGTTGTTACAAGTCATGTACACTTGTTCCATAGAACACCAGTTTGTCTGGCAAGGAAATGGTTAAGACATAAAAGATACATGTAGTCTTTCGGCTGAGATGTCAAGTCGGTGTAAGGCTACTATGCTCATGTTTACTGGTACACATGAAAGTGTGCCTTTTAAGCATTGCATGCCAAAGGTGTATGTTGGCACAAGTCATGTACACTTGTTCCATAGAACAGCAGTTTGTCTGGCAAGCAAATGGTTAAGACATAAAAGATACATGTAGTGTCTCGGGTGAGAAGTTAAGTCGGTGTTTGTACCTCAAAATGAGCCTCAATTAATAGTTAAGTCTGTAAATTCCGTCTGGGGCGAAACACGTGGAAGTCATTGGAAATCGGGACAAAATCCTGGCATGCGCTTCATATATAAACATGCATTGTCGGATAGAAATATCATCTGTTCTCCGCTCACTTAAAGCTCCAATTTTCCATCATTAAGCGAGGGGCCTAGATTGGAGTCCTAACAATCAAATCCCTAATTCAGATTTGAGTTCTTTATAGCGATCAGCGCATTTGGTGAGGATTGTCAAAATGACAACTTAATGATGTCAGATTCTCGTTTGACTCATAGAGCAATGAAGTGCGCGCACCCGCTCCGATTTATCCCGCGGTCATTATAAGAAGTTATTTCAAGCAGTCAATATCTTTCCCGGGGATGTCAGGAATAGATCCTTAAAGAGGTGCAATGTTGCCCCCTTTCTGCCTTTGCTTGGTCATGCGGAGGAGGTGATCGAGACGTAGCTAGAATAAGTCACGTTGTTTGGGTTACCATCAAGATATCGTGTCCCGTATATCTCACATCTTGTAGCAAAATGACAGGAGAGTAGATACGTACTCTACATGACATATGAAATAAATCCCCCCTTCTATATATAATATTTATATATAAAAAAATAGTAACAACTGGATTGTCGTCACGTAGTCCATAAAGATCTTTTATGTTTTCGTGACAAAAACATTCATACAAAATAACAGGTGCATTATAATGTGATTCAGTTTGTCGAAGAGGAAGAAGTGTGATATGGATCTAAAATACATGAATTCAGACACCACACAGTAAATTCCATCAGTGAATTAGCATCTGACTGTCCTTGTTATATGTTAGTTTTTAGTAATCAAGATGATTGATTTCCATATTACTTTTTTATGAAACAAATTAACGCAAGAGGGAAATCAAACAAATGAATAATTACTTAGATGATGTACTCGTTAATAATATCAAGACTATTTTTATCGCTTGAAGTACCATTGAGTCACCTGTGAAACCGACATATTCATACAACATTTACCAACTTGATGGCCTTGCTTTTATCGACATTTTGCAACATTTGCATCATCCATGAGAATGAAGGGTAATGATAACGTTTGTTAATAATTGTACGACTAATCATTACTTGCACGTGTCAGCTGCCATCTGAGGAACCGATATATTTGTAAAACATAAAACAGCACGATTTCCTTGGTTGTCATTATCCTATCGACACTTTGCCTGTTCCGTCATGCTTGTGCCAACGTATAGTAGCAGGTTTTCCCTCAATATAAAAATCAGGGCCGTGCTTTTTCGCTTCTTTGTTTCACACTTTCGCAGTTGTCATACGTTTCATCCATCAAAAGTGTCATAAGCCCCTCCGCATATGGGAGCAATTCTAGCCAGCCTGATTTACATATGGTCAGTAAATCCGAGTTTGATTGACAGGATTTCATACATCCATCGCTTGATGACTTTACCATTTCCTCTTCAAAACAAAATGGAAAACAAAACAAAGTTGTCTTCACCTTTGCATATTGTAACCTACGAGAAAAATGAACTAACTGTTTAGACTTGTTTTTATCCTTTTTTTTGGCGTATATTGTATCGATCTCTCCAATATTTATAGCGATATATATTCTGTCTACATCGATCTGTTTCATATCGATCTATATCATATCCACATCGATGTTATTACCTATATAGATAAATATTATATCTATATTGATCTGTGTTATATATAGAGAGAGATCTGAATTGGCGTATACCTGTCATTTGAATTCATACAGTAGACTTATAAAGCACATCGCATCACACTCTACCTCTCTTAATCAAGTCTTTGTCTCACAACATACACAACAACATGTACAAGCCGAGGTATAATTAAGTACAAATATATATCGATGTTGTGCTGCTGCTGTTGAAGATATGCAATCATTATGCACAGCCAATAACAAGTCATGTGACATTCTATGAACGCGCCGCTCAGACATCAGACAACGATCACATTAAATGCAGCTCTCCTCTTCAAATACGATCAATCAAAGAGCAAATATATGTCGAGCGCATGTTCATTACAGAGCAATATATAAACATGATAAAAGATTCTGACATTAGTGATTTTTGCACGTGCTAAGTACTGCACTGTTGATATTTCTCTCGTGTCATATTTGTTTTTATAATTGCACGTATAATGTGGGATGTTGAGCTTATGTGAACAGATTGAGCTATGAATCTCTTTAATATACTCCGTTATTCTAGATCATAGGCATGCAATCATTATGTATTGTATTAATATTAATAGATATAAACTGTCAAACCTGTGTAGAAAGGCCGCTTAAGGGAAGCAATAATTGTGGTCTTTATCACATTTATGAGCAGGTGGTCTTTACGTTCATGTTTAACACGCATCATGGAAAAGCATTGTTCAAGGGAAACAACAGATGTGGATTTTATGGGCAGGTTGTATTTATGTAGAGGTGGTCGCTAAATCAGGTTTCACTATAGATCTCTATATGCATGAAAAAGGAAATATATCAATCATTATGTAATGCCGCGACGGATATATGATTCAGAACGGACCTATAACTGTACCACGTGTTACGAAATAAACATAATGAAATGCGACGCGATGGTGCATGCGACACACGGGAGGTGTCATCCTCTGTCTTCCCCCCTCCCAGTCAGTCTTCCCTTGCGCATCAAGCTCGCTGCCAATACGCCCCCCTCGAATAACATCATTAGCTCCCCCAAGGTTTCCCCGACACATCCGTCAGACGGCTTCGCGGGTGCATTGTATTCTATTTCTAGCAGGATGTCAGATGTTGCGACGGTCATCCCTCGCCCCGGGGCCGCCGTGCCTTGTCGACACGCAAGCGCAGCAACAAGTGCGCGTCTCCCCCGCAAAGATCCATCCAGATTCATCCATTTACCGAGAGGGGCTCTCCTAAAAGCAGAGGGGGGAAATTTGGCACACCGTTACATTTCATCCCCCTTTTTCATTAGGTGACAATAATTGACGCGTGCGTGACGATTTGTTTGAATAGAGTTTCGAAGAACCCAACCTCTTAAACAGTTGCTCCATGATTGAAAATATTACTGATTTTTATTGTTTATTTATTATCTTGACCATGCTTATAGAAACATATATACAGTTTAAGTGAAATTCGAGGTGCTCTTGGTTGCTGAAGGGGAAGAGTTTGTTTTTCTCTTTTGTTCCTACAATAAAAAAGCAAAACAATGCGATAGGATTGCGCAAGTCTATGTTGACACATGTAGTCGTCATCTTCTTAGTCATCGAGCATGGCCAAAATTGTTCCCTATCCGTTAGTGTGCTCATAATTCAAAGACATCGATATGTTGAGAATGAGACTGCAAACGTAAATGTATCGATATGTTGAGATTTGGGATTGACAAGGCAAACATATCGATATATTGAGATATGAGATGCAAACGTAAAGGTATCAATGTGTTGAGATCCCAGGGGTCACTCACCCATTATTGTGCTTCCCACGCGCGTCCACACACTTAAAACATGGACCCTAAATGGCGTAAACCCCGCTAAAACCCAGTCGAAAAATATACCCTAAATGACGTCACCCGTTGTGTGCCTGATAGATTGCTGCTCTCCGAGTCGGGATTTAATGTGTTGGTGTCATATATTTTATGCAAAACTTTATAAATGGCCTAACACCGGTTGATTATATCGCGATGTTTAAAGAGGGGCATGTCCCATTTGCAAAAGTCATGAAACTCGGCAGGAATCAACTGAATACCCTAACAATAATGTGTATGAAATCTCACAGTCATAGGTGCACGAATATTTTCAGGAATAGTTATAAGCTATTTGTGTTTACGTTTGAAACAGGGCGAGCATTGTTTACATTCATAGGCCTAATCGTATTGTCCCTTTCAGCGCGTGATGCGAGCAGTGTTCCAATTGAACGCATGTACATGGAATGGACTGATGCGGACCATAGCGCACTGCGGTATCCGATCTCTAAGCTATAGGTTTCGGACGATCCACCTGAACCTCCTCAAAATCTACCGATTGCTATCATTTCGCTTTTAGTCAGTTTCCAGTTAGATTATTGGGAGGGAATTTCTAATACAGTATCTTCTTCCATTTTCCGTGTTCTTTCCATAAAATGTATTTTTTTTTACCTGCCAAGGGAACACGCTATCTTTAATGGTAACTGCCTTTCATCTTTTCCCATCATTTCGTATATTACCACAAACATGACAAATTAATGTGTGGCGTTCAGGGTTAGATAATTGACGACTTTACTTCCAGAAGGCTTTGTCGGTTGTGCGAATATACGAAATGGGACTTTGCATACCGTTAATCAAGTGGAATAAACTGTGACACAATCTTTGTTTTACATGAACTCTCAAGTCTGAAATCTGTTGCAAAATAGGCAGAGATAAGAAGACCAGACGGGGAATAGTATCTGAATCTACTGCTTTCTGTGCAGCGACACTGTTCGCCAGGCATTTTGAAGTTACCATTTTGCGTATCATCATACTGATATTGACACGACGCTTACGAACCAATACCAAAGGCTTCCATTATCTTACTTGCTGGCGTTTTTGAGTCCTCAGATCAACGTTCACCTCCAATGAATTCTTTGTCATGTCATCATCATCGCCTGACACTCATATTTCGCGGAACGTCCAAACATCATGAAAACATGTTTGGTTGTTTTCAAAGTTCGGGGTACGATATACTTATAGTATACCGCCATTCATGCCAGTAGTCAATGGCTGCGCAAATAATTAAAGGCGCGTCCATAAATACAGCCAAACCTGACGGATAACAGATCAGGATTTGATTCAAATGTTGACATGGTTGAGCAGCTCCCGAGTTGAACAAATAACGCTGACAAAATAATAATTATTCTATAAAAATGTTTTGTATTCACCGTCATATTTTAGGAGTTGTTTGGAATGATATGGCAGTGACAAATACTCGGAAACAAAGAAAAAACAGATTCTCAGACAAAACACTGTATCCAGATACCTGAACACCCGTTCGTAGTAAGTGAAGAAAACACAAAGAAATAAAGATGGAAATGAAAAAAACATGCTGAAGTTGTTGATTTTCATCGCTTATTTCAAAGTTAGCGTGGATCTCCGAATTACTTTGTCCTTCAATACTATCATTCTCGAGTAGTTATATTATACTGCATCATTGTCTATGATGTGAAATAGCATTTGCCTTGAAAACCGCTCTTCAAACTGAATGGAAAATGAAATTATATATACATGTGATGTGTTTCTTTTTTCGTAAAACAATTGAACCCCAATGAGGATTATTTTTCCCCGGTATTTCACATGCCTCCCATAGACTGATACATGGGCATTTTGTCTGACTCATATAAAGCGTTACATATAACCCTCTGTGTGCCATGGGTGCCTTTTTTCACCAGTAGTACACACAAATCCCATAGAGCAGCAGTTGGTCTGGTACAGAACGTGTTAATGTCCCCAATCAGAACGCTGTGTGTTACCCATGAGAGGGTGCCTCAAAATCAGAGTTTACACAGAAGTACTCGCTATCATCATGGAGGTACGTACCCACATGCTATCATGGCTATACGTAGTTACATACAAGGAACACGCACGAATGTAATAACGCGTTGGATGACAGTGCCAACAATGACATTTCGTGTCTGTGGGGCCATCCTCCCTCTGAAACCTAGGTCCCGTTGCATACAACTTACCATTTATGGTAGCTCTGTCACCAATGGTAACTACCATGGTAACACAGCTCAACAGCCAATCGAATTCAAGGATTCCATAGAAGTTGCCATTGATAGCAAAGTTACCATCAATGGTAAGTTTTATGCAATAGGACCCAGAAATGTTAACTATTTCTATGACATGCGTGTATTTTTTCCCCATAGATGATACACGCAAATCACATATAGCTACATTCTTATCTGGCACATTAAGAGTTACTTGTTAATTACCATTGGCATTAAAATATGTAGTTTTATAGGATATACTGCCCTACTTTGACAAAAGAACGCAAGTGACACATCACTCAAATTTGAGTTATTGGTACTCATACATTGTACCCAGCATTCCCTGCATACGGACAAAAATGAAGAAGAAATGTTTATCTTGAGCCGAGATATTCAATCTAACATGATGTGGTGTTGCACTAATGCCAATGTAAGTGACCTATGCATTTTGGTCATTTACAAGAAAAGTCTCTTTTGTTAGTTGCTTCCTTTTGTCAAAGTAGGGCAGTATACTTAATTCATTACGTGCCGTATGTGAACGTGTTCACCGTTCATACACCCAAATCCAGTAGAGCATAATGTCTGGCGCGCTAACGATTAAGGACGATCCAACAACAAGTCATTTTAAATGTAACGGTCAAGATATCATGGGTCCATTTACAGCTAGTTTTCACTTCCGATTATCTGCGGTCAGTTCATAGGTTGCTTGTTTTTCCTCGTATTGTGGTATTTCCAACACTTTCAATTTTTTAGCCCTGCAAAACGGATACAACACCTGTTATTTTCAGGGAGATAATTTGCGCGGAGGAGAAAGTCTATCGTTTGGGGATTTTTTTTTTCATTTTCATGGGGGGTGGCGGCGGGGGCGGCGGTGGGTGTGGGTTGTGTGTGTGTGTGTGTGTGTGTGTGTGTGTGTGTGTGTGCATGCGTGTGTGTGTGTGTGTTTCGAGGGGGGGGGACACATTTCCCCTGGCTACCCCTCTCCGCCTGGTGGGTTTTCCCCTTCACGTGGGGGCCTATTATAATCGAGGCATTGTCACCCAGATTGACATCACAGGCATGACACATGAAACAGTATTGTTTCGGGTTACCAGCCCAGAGTCGTGTGCCAGCTTGATGTTGATCGTCTGCCCAAGATTTTGAGCGCAGATTTGTGTCATCTAGGCAACTCATTTTCTTTTCGCACGCTGTCCTGCGTCTTTCTTTCTCTCATCTCCATTTTCAAAAGTCAGTTGGCAAGTGTATCGTTTCTGTCGAGGCCTGAGCTCTGACGTGCGGTCACTTGCTGGGGCGAAATCCGTTTTTAACTCCCTCTTCCTCAGATAAAATGCTGCTCTATGGGATTTATGTGTTAAAATGGTGCAATTATCCACAAGTGGTATGTTAATGGTTAATGATTATAAAGATGCTCCGTTAGTTAACGGGCAGATCCATAATCTTTAAATAAAGTGGATGGAGAGGGGATGTAGGAAGTAAATACGTCATACTATATCGTCTTCCAAGCTTCCTTTAAAAAAAAAAATCGCACATTAATCGAATTTAAAGGGGCACAACTTAAAGCCATTCAGTTTTGTCAAAAAGCAAAAGAACATGTATCAATGAAGACAAAATAAGAACACATTTGAAACATGAAATTTGATCTTATATCGCAGAATGCGAGTGCATACATAAACATAGAAATGTGCACTTAGATATGACCTAATTACAAGACAGATGCACGGATGGAAATTGGGTAATTTGCAGAAAAAAATATGAATTGTGCTCTACGAATATTCATTCTAGGTATGTTTTGTGCTTATTTATTTTTTAATTGAGTGCCAAAGTCTGGAGCACAGACTAGCATTATCTCGGTCTGAAATCGCGAGTATCATCAGTAGGCTTACCGTAGTAAGCCAATGACACAGATATCAGCAGATAAGCTCAGAGTTTGTACCAGGAATTTGTTTCACCAACAAAGAAAACGATGCACTCAGTACGTGGGCAACGATTGTAAATAAAGCAATGTGGGTTGCTTGTGAACTTTGAGACAATACTGTGAACAACATGTGTTGGATTTTGTTTCGAAATCTTGTTTACACCACGAATGTCTGCGCACTACGATCCCTGCGCACATTGCACAAGAGATCACAACTACTACACGCAGCACACCCCGTGACCTGGGCTGACCTTATTAACATAATCGTCGGGCACACGGGCTCCCCCATCCCGCGTTAGGCCACGCCCCTGTAGCAGGCGGGCGACCAATGACAGGCGTTCGCGACCATGTGCTCGCTGACTTGAGAGTGTGTCAAAACATTTGGGTGGTGTGCAATCATAGTGATTCATTGACGCGCAGCTCGTTGTAGTACGTATTGCCTGCCGCTGATACTGTAGTAAAAATCTTCGTTAGTGGTCGTAACTAGGCATTGAGAATGAAAGAGCTGTCAGCATAGGACATTACACGTGTGACAGCGCGATCGTATTGTCTCCTTCGCTCGAAGCTCTCAAACTCGGCAGCACGGATTTCTCAATTTTCTATTTCTGCACCATACCGTCGTCTGATTAATCTTTTTATGAGTGAAATCGTTCATACCACTCACTTTCATCTCGCGGTTGTCATCCGATAAATAAACTCACTGCATTTCTGAGGCAGAGCTGAACATTACTGAACGTTCAATCGGGGGAGTGCTTAGTCACCTTTTCCATCGACGACTTACTCATAACGACACCAGCTTTTTGGTAGATTGGGTGGAGGCATCTCAGATATTTTTTCATCGTCGAAAACGCCAAGAATTCCAATCCTGTAACTGCGAACGTGATGCGGATTTACCACAAGAAAGGTGAGTTTTACCCGTTTTTTTATCACATTTTGGGGTTTTTTGTATTCCCTACTCATTTACAAAGAAATAGGTTTCTTGCTATCCTTTAGGTCAACATTCGCACATACTTGTAAATATACATACCATCCCATGCCGCAGTGAACTCATGTTTGCATTACGCCTTTTAAGTTCTGGCCATCGCGAATACAAAGTTAAACTCGTCATTGTTCCTTCTTCAAATATGTTTATCTTAGCCAACATTTCGACATAGTCACCTGCATTAACGGATGTTTTGCCGCCTGGAAAGACGACCTCTCAAGATTTGCGCAAACACGGCTCTCCGCTGACCGCATTTACGAGATGACCATTTTCCTGAAACGGCTTTTCATGGTCTAATTCAAGCACGGCGGGTTGCCAGAGAAAGAGAAAACACGACCGATATCGGAATTTAGAGAGCACGTATTGCGCAAATTAAGCACGAGATGCATACGTCACTGCAGAGATCTGAGAGTGTGCATGTAAAAATAGGGATTCTGTCAACACCGTATGATATGTGTAATTCCATCACATCACGACAGTCAATGCTCATAGTTATTTATATTGTTAAAGTAAGCTTTCCCGCATGTACATGTTGTCTACTTATATTGACATGATGCGAGCTCAGATCGAATGATGTCATTCCGTTGTGATCAGATTGACGCAGTTTATTTTCGATATATTTGTGATAGTAGGGAGTAATATCAGCTCGAATTTCGTAAGTCTCCTCTTACTTCTTGAAGTGGTAATGGTGGTGGTAGTAATAGCAGTAGCAGTGGCAGTAGCAGAAGTAGTAATACTAGTAGTTGAAGTAGTAGTAGTGGTAGTATGTTAGTGATAGGAACAGTAGAAATGTAAATATAACCACATGTTTACCACAGGTGTTTACAACTGGAAATTCGCCTATTTTGAGAATCAGGCCGGACTATTGATTTTCAATTTACGGCAGTCCTCTTCTAAATTTAGGTTCCTACGATTACCAATTAGGTGGATCCGTAAACAGATGCACACTGTCACGTCATGGTTGTAGTGCCGAACTAGCCATGATAGTTGCCAGAAATATGTGTAAAAATTTGCCGTGGTATTTTTGGCGCCTCCCTTGGAAGAATAGGCTGAGTCGACAAGGCTCAAATACATCAACGGCTGGGCTGGTTTGAAAGACGGGGAATTTAATGAGTAATCATGAGTGAAACTGAGAATGACACATGCACGGTGGAGCTCTATACGTGTTCAGTATGTGATGGACTGGCGTGAACGTCAAATCGTTTGTCATGCATTGGTAATTGGCTCGCATGATGTCACTGTTGGTCATAGCAGAGAGATAGAGAGAGAGAGAGAGAGAGAGAGAGAGAGAATGAGGGAGGGGAGGAGGCTGGGTGGGGAGGGAGAGAATGGGAAGTAGACTGTAAGAGAGATAAAGACAGAGACAGGGGGAGAGAGGGATAGAAAAATTGGGAGAGAAGGGGGGAGGGGGCGTAGAGAGCGAATGGGCGAGAGAGTTTGAGAGAGATAAAGACAAAGACAGAGAGGGGGAGAGATAGAGAGGGAGTGAGGGGGGGGGGGGGGGGGGGAGCTTGAAGAGGTGTGAGTAGGGAGAGGGATAATGGGGCATAAGTAATTTGTGTGTGTAACATATGGAGATATCCAAATATTGGCAGACGAGACAAAAGCCACTTAAAACCGATTGTCTGACACGGGGCCTAACATTGCCTAATGTAAAGGTAGCTGGGGCGATAAAGAAATACATAGAGACCACTATCTCAAGCAGCATAAGCCATCCCACCCTGCATTATACTCCCAAATGAGGCTGCATAATATTTTATGATCGTGATTCAACGATTGTATTCTGATAACTCATCGCGATGTGAGTTCAAGCATTGCCTGATTCCCAGGCTGTCATACATTTCTGATCCCAACTAAAAATAGTCAAAGACTAGCTATTGTATCATTTTTCCCCTTTTTCTCGGTCCGTCTCACGTCGGGCGAGTCGGAGAAGAAATTTAGAATGATTAGCCTACTTAAGCCAGACACATTTATTGCCTAGATTGGTTTAGTTTCGTTTGTAAATACACAAATGCCTGGAAACAAGGCTAGTTCAGGCATCGTGTCATTCAGAGTACATGTACAAGCACTATTTGCATTTCAAAAAGCACCAGGCTATCAAAACGGCTAGACAGACATCGAGAAGAGTCGAGTTTTAAGAAGGGTCAGAGCAGTCAAGGGGCGGATAATGGACTTTTTTTGATGATATCAATGTGATATTGACATTCAAGGTGGATGTGTACCGTATCAGCATTGTGGTACCGCCGAATTGGCCCTGATTAGAATCTTTGATTATGCATTCAAACACCTGCGGGCATGACTTTGCATCAGTTGCAATTGAAAATGAAGATAAGATATTCTCACGCAACAAGCACACTCCCCCAAAAATCCGAATAATGCATTTTATTACAATATTATACCCATCTGATGATGATGTTGTATAGTTAAAGAAAACGTGATGCACAGTCAGGAAAGAGTTGTTACTTTAAAATTGACACGAGAGGATAGAGTTACATTTCAGATGAGTTATATGAATTCACTGAAAGTTAAATAAACAAGGATCCTCTGTATTTCTAAATATGGATGTCATCTCGTGAGGGAAGAATTGATACCGGTGAACAACGTAGAACTATTCTGCGAAAACAGAGTTGTACTTCATCAGAGAGACAAGCTATATCGTATTTAACTAGCTGTCGTTAATTTTACATTAATTTATATTTGGCTCGATCATGGTTCAGGTAATACCGTTGTCGCTTCGGTGACGTTTCGCAGATACCCACGCGCTGACTGATACGAGAGCCCGAGATGAGAGAATGAACAGAGACAGCTAGGGAGAAGTCATGAACACGTATTATCTATTTTAGCCGCGTGACGCATCGAGGATATTTCCCATTGTTTTAAGGAGGAGGCATCATCCGGAGCAAGACGATTGAATGCGACTGAGGGTGAAAAAAATGAAGAACGATCGACATGAGAGAGAGAGAGGGGGGTGGGGGGGGGGGGGGGGATTGACAGCCCGTGTGTCATTCACGGCTTCCTTCTTAGCATGATTGCTACGATTGTGTGAATGAGAGAGATAAAAGCAAGCAATGACTTGTCCGATTGTCTCTGTCTCTCTCTCTCTCTTTGATCTTACAGAGAAGTGAATGGGGCGCAGATGTTTAAAATGATGTCCAATTATTCAGCTTTACTTTCGGATATTGCTTTTGCATTGCCGATCGATGTTATTTGTGGTTGTAGTGGCCCCTGTTCCATTTCTGATCTCTCCGTTCCCATTTTATTTTTGTTGTCAGAGCTTCCGCTTCAATCGCAAAGCATGGTTGTCTGTTCAGTTTAGCAAGCATTGTCGCGATCTTGCAAACCTTCCCCCTTCATTCTTATATTGTCCCCACAAACGTCCGTCTCATGCTTACTTCTCTACGTATGCAGCAAGGTTTATCCATGGACCCTTCAAGTTTTATCTAATTCATAAATATTTATTTCTTGTTTGTGGTATTTCAACAATCTCGAGTTACCCGTGGGATATCAAACCCGAACGCCATACCTGGCGTTGACCATTCTATGACCCTTGATTTTTATTGCCATGTTTTTGATTTCGCAAATCGTAGCGTGTAATCATAGTGGAGTGCTCCACAATAATTATTTATCTTCCCACCTCCGATTCCATTTCTATGCTTTGACATATCATAGTTGAACGCACAGTGAACTTTTAATCGTGTCAATGTACGAATTGGAGGAGACAAAAGATTGTCAACAATTCCGATAGAACCATTGGGGAAAAAAATGAGAGGAAATGCCGCAGAATTAGCTGTTTCCGTCGCCGATATAAAGAAGTGTTTGGGTGTCGCAACCTACGACGGGCACGCTCACTTCCTAAATAAGGCAAATCGTGAAGATACCTGGAAGTCGAAGAGAAAGCCGAGAATGTACCACCACAATAGCTCTCGGGATTCCTTTCAAATACTGGATATCGCATCTATTATAGTACACACCAAAAACCAGCCGTGTCTCTTGTGATGTTTGCTGGGGTCAGATAGCGAACAGAGTCGTTGACAAGCGTGTGATCCTGCTAGAATTATTTGTGAGTAATTTGACGTGGCAGAGAACGGCTCAATGAACCCTAAATCACGCCGTGATTTGAACTTGGTACATCACGAGTGTATAATAATGTTAAGGGCATACAACACGACGCTGAAATCTACCGCGCATGCGTGTCGTCTTGATGACGTGTTACTTTCTCTCAACAACCTTGTCACACTGGTATGGATGCGCCTTTAGCTCTTCACTACCCCCTCTTCCCCTAGTCATGCTTATTGACTAGTATGGAATGGTCATGCAACCACCTATTGCGATTCAATCTAATTTTCGCGGAATATAACAGAAATCTACGGATCCAAATGCAGTGACATATTAACGGTAACCCGTCCCTTTTGCAGACCTAAGCCTGAAAGTTCCCCGACTTTGTATCATTTGCGAGCGAGTGGCTAAATAGTATAACCTTTCCCTGGAATGAACAAAACGTAAGATTCGGTTTTGAGGAAATAATCTTCGTACCACGAAAAAAGTCGTAATTTCAAATTGTATCAACGATCGGCAATCAATTGGAATCAAATCTAAGTGAAAACTAGTTTGATTTTCATTTATTCTACGGGAATTATAGTACCTCTGACCTTAAGATTTCAGTTGGCATCCCAAAGACACGTTTTAAATATGTGCAAACTTTCATTAAGTTTGCGGATGTTTG
Organism: Arbacia lixula; assembly: GCA_963669155.1. Classification (NCBI taxonomy): domain Eukaryota; kingdom Metazoa; phylum Echinodermata; class Echinoidea; order Arbacioida; family Arbaciidae; genus Arbacia; species Arbacia lixula. The sequence continues at coordinate 10,830,996 of OZ022586.1, read as the reverse complement.
TAAAAGGGGCGGTCCATCTTTATGAAGGCTACCTTAGGTTAAGCGAGATGAAGTGCCACCGCAGGTTGATTGCACCAATAACACTCGCAAATCGTCTCTCTCTGTCTGGCGCATGGGTTAAGTGCTTCATAATTGCGCCCTCCTTAATCATCTTAATTAGCCAGTATCCCTCTTCAAAACCCGGAAGTTACACCGATACAGGTCTAACCAACCACATAAGCAGTCTGAGGACAGGGGTATGATAAAGTGGCTCAATTGAACAAGAAACATATTCATCCTGAGGAAAGTGAAATCGAGACTGATTTCTCGCGAAAAGTGGTACCAACCTTTGCCCTCTTGACAGGGCTGTATCATTTACGTTTACGAAAAAAGGGACTCCAAATGTTGCCACAAAGGGACGAGTTTGTTCCAGATGTGCAGAATACCTGGAAACCCAGGGTTCCACCGTTCATGTCGGACCTTGTCAACCAACCACTGCTATTTCCTCCTTCCGGGTTCCTTTCCACCTAGCGGACAGGAGAACGTGCGACACTGTCTCCAGATTCATCCTAATCACCGCTCAATCCGTTGTCTGCACCATCCCTCCTTCTTTGTTTGACCATGTTCTCACTTCATTGGAGTGTTTGGGATTGTCACGACTGTGACTGTGACTGTGACGGGCGGCTGACTGGCCTTAACGATGCGACGCAGAGGTGATTGCGTCACGTCGACATGGATGCTGCTATGTGACATGCAGTTTCCACGTCACAGACACAGACATAGTAACAAAGAATCATAACTTTCCTGCTTGTGACTGCGACTAGCTGCTGCTCTTAACAATACGATGCAGAGGCGATTGTCTCACGTCCACCTAGATGACATGATACAACATATCACATTCACTGTCACAGTCGTAGCAATATACAACTCTCTAACAACATCTGTGTCGCTCATATCACATGACAGGAACCTAGACATTCATTGAACCGCATGCACACGTGGTTTCACGTATTCCATATCTTCAAATCTTCTAGTGGATGTGCATTGCAAGCAGCTCATCTCACAATCATAATTGATAGTATGATGACGAGGGAGACAGTAGGTAGCCAATACAAAGTTCTAACAGTGATAAAATTTTACTGATTGATGATATGAGATACTTTAAAAGACAGTGCAAACAAAATTTGAATACATACATATTCGACAAATGATATTGTACTGATACTGTACTGTCATATTTCCACATGACATCTCTCATAATTTCAAATGAAAGATGTTTGGATCATAAATGAAGTCTAAACAAAAAGGTGTAAAATATGTTTCACTTGAACTTTGTACAGCCGGTGATGTCACAAATCTATAGTCCCCAAAACTTCCGCTCTTCTGGGTGATATATCGATTTTTTTTAAAAAAAACATTCCTTATTGAACAAGACAAAGGACGTGGAGAGACTTTAGAATTACATGTAAACCTGGCAATAAATCACATAGCTTGTCTCCCGGTAGAACGATAAAGAGAGAGGGAGGGAGGGAGAGAGAGAGAGAGAGAGAGAGAGGAGTAAGATCCATCATTATTATCATGAGAGGATCATAATACAAATAATAGTGATTGGCCTACACGTCAGTGCTTAGAAGTTAAGTGGGAGCCTAGTCTAGCTCCCAGGCCGTGATACACTTGCTGAACCGTACTGAAAAACAGAGTCTAAAACTCTAAGACTAGTCACTGTATCATTCTCCTCTTAATCTCAATCTATCCTCCTGGAGAAGAAATCGAGGGCGAGTAGTCTACTACAGCCAGACCCCTGTAGGGGATATGTGGGTTAAGAAACACCCGACAGCCTGGGAACAAGGCTAGGTTTGTGGCGGCCACGTGGTCATGGAGCTGTATTGTGCGAGGGGGGAAAACCGACCGTTGATCGCCGCGATGACGGAAGGCATGGGATTGTCAGCAAGAGTGGTAGAGGAGCCATTCGGCCACATTCTACGTCATTGTTGGAACGTCAAGTTTGCTTCAGCGCACCACTGAGCTGAGCGATGGCTGTTGTCCGCATTCGTATGGTTGCCGGATTAAGCCATCATATCAACAATAATGTTGTCTATTTCAGAGACCAACGTAGCTCGACTTCATTGTATGTACATAGTCATCGCTATGCAACCTTTTGTTTGCCAGAGAAGATGGATGCCTCGGACAAGCATGAAAACAAAAATCGAAGTGTCTGTTTTTTAGGGCGCCGTGGCTTCGAGCCAGAAGCTCTAAAAATACGATGTTATTTTCAGATAACAGTATGTCATACATTAATTTTGCATTCATTATTAAGCTCCAGAAATAGTTCATGTTATTAAAGGTCTGGTGAAAACAGATGTAGCTACAGAGGAATGTCAGCGTAGGATGTTTACAAAGCCAGAAGTATTTTGATGACTTGCTGGATTATGTCATTCGTGTTTTCGACATTAATGTCACGTTTATATCAGATTTATGATGCGTTGCAAATGTTCAAGTTAGGTATGTGTGTAATCATGTATTTGGAGACAAGTACGTGCAGGCACATTAGGGTGCGTCTGACAGCAAAGACTAGCGCGTGACTTGTTTATTGGGTTTCCTTGTCGGAATAAAACATAGAAGGCAAGTACAGACACTATGATCGCTATAGTCTCACGGTTACAGACCCCGTCGATTCAGACACATTCACTGAATGAAGTGGCGACTTTACTGACTTTCTGCCTCTAGACTTAAGGATGAAGGAGACGGGGCAGAAGGGGTCGGTGTATTCTTGAATGTGATACATATGGGATTCCGTTTTCCGCAGAGCTAATAAGTAAAATTACCCCTAAATGAAGCAATTACGATAATTTCTAGAACATGACACGCCATGCATCAAACGCTCTGATAAATAAAATTGATTCAGAGTGATTTCGATTCAGTTTGGCATAAACGTAACTCAAGGCTGCGGCCTTGCTACCTCGCATTCGGCACAAACATAACATTCCCAAGTTACCAATTCATTTGGAAATAGATCGGCTAATGAAAAGACCCGATGTGGTCCTGATTAAGATAAACCATTGGACTTTTCTTTTTTTTTTTGAAGAAAAGGCTCTTGAAATGTCGTTTGACTCTCAGGTCAGACGAGGAGTGAGAGACGGATAATGGGACTGGTTGACCGAAATCATTTGGAAATGGTCTTTCCAGACAGCTCCCGAGCCATTATCGGCACAATTTTAACTGGAATAATTGAGCCGACTGTCAACACATCACAAAACAGTGTTTAACATTAAGGGCTTCACGCAAACAAAGCAACATAATGGCTCATTTCTTTAGTCTTTATATTCGCGTTTTGCAACGGGTGTGGGGGATAGGGGCATAAAAAGGTGTATTGCTGACATTGTCAGTAAACACGGCATTAAGTGAAACCTCTCTATACAAAACAGGCAAGGACGCTACCCTTTTCAGATCGCCATATAGGATCTATCGTTACAATAAGATACCCAATGTTTGGATGGGGAATATAGGGTCAATTGAGGGGTATAGCTTTCAGTGAGGTCTTACCCCTATGAGGACAAGGAGAGGCAATCTTCACCCCCTTTGATAGGAAGAAAAGACACAAGTGATGATGGCTTTAGCAGTCAGCTATACTCGAAAGGCCATGCTAATCCGTATGTTATTTGAAGAAGAAAATCCATCTACACCCTTCATTGCAATCCTTCTCGTCACATTACGAATCACTTTCGCAGATGCAGACGGCAAGGAGAACCGCGTATTTGTCGTAGGATTAAAATCATACATAAAAGTTAACATCATCATATCATTATGTGTATGCATGGATTTGGAAAACCGAGATGCACAATAGAAAGGTGATATCCTCTGGCATTGCCTTCTTCCGACGTTTCACATTCATGCAGTTCTTTTTTTTCACACGGAAACGTCAAAACAGGTGTAATTACGTCAATTACGGGAAGAGAAGAAAAATGTTTGTACGAAAGCGGGCTTAGCAGTGGTGAAAAGATGTTGTTGCTCTGCCAATGATTATCGTTTCATTATGGGATATCTGAGGAGAAAGCAACAGCGGTAAACTGGATAAATATCGAACATTGGCTTGAGGTTGGATTTGTTTGAAATGGGCATATCGGTGGCAGAGGTTTGGGCGGCCGTGACGGGTAATTGCGCCAATCCACACCGCCCTGGTGGTATCCATTGGAGTTTGGATGCCAAATCAATTAGCTGGAAACTCTGATGGTTTTGGGCTTAGAAAACGCACAAGGGTGGTAATAGCCGGGAAGAAAGAAGCTATTACTTCATCCCCCCGATCACTGCCGATGAAAGGAGAAAACGACTCGATTCGTATTGTCAGATTGTAGCTTTGCTATTGCTTGCTTTAGAGGAAATTATTTTCCTTGAGCGCTTGGGCGCACAGTGTTATGTAAGGTGATACAGAAAGCTGCGAAACGACAAAGCAAAGACCAGCCTTATTTTACCTCTGGCATGTCTGGTGTGGCTGGTCGGAAGCAATGACCGGAGCAGGGATCCCTGACCATTGCTGACCACTGCTGACCGGTCTAAGGACAAGATCAGGGTACCATGTCAGCTATAGGGGCGCTACAAAAAAAAACGGTCTTCGTTCCTAGTGTCTACCTAATTCGGGAAGGCGGGAGGGTGATATTATACACGATTATAATTATATACAAGTACTGTCATGGTAATGATGATGGAGGGAACCAGGTGTTCATCAGATTCCAAATGTATTATGATACTTGCCCATATGCAAATGATGATATACAGAAAGAGAATTCAGAATAGGCATGTACTATAGCATAGCTGTGATAGATATTCCGTAATTATGATAGATGAAGGCACAGACGAATGCTCTCGTAATCAATTTTGTAAAAAGCCAATATTAACATCATTGATTTGATAGTTTGAGATTAAATAGTTGTGCCGAGATAAATTGTGAACAGCTTCTGTCTAAAATATCCGAGGGAAATCCCGGATAAATTCCAATTTGTGAGAACGTTTTACAATTATAGTATTAAGCGAAGAGGCGTTTCCGTATGGTGTCGACATCCCCTCAAATCAAGATGATAAATGTATTTCGCTTAGCTTTACGACCAAACGAGCGTGCAATGCTGCTCCAGGTAATGATGACGATGAACAATTTATAGCACCTATTGACAATTGAAATTCATATGAAGTCAATGGTTTGACGACATATCTTATGTTACATATTCATCTGTGTTAATCTACATGATCTACCAACCCGATGTCTATCTATCCTATCTATCTGTATTCTATCTGCCTACACGTCTATCCATATAACCGTTCAACCTTCTCAGTCCCAACGATACATTATCTGTGTAATAACCCAATGTAAATTCCATGGCCTGGCTCCGATATGGTTAACATATGTGTCTGTCTACATATCTTCCTACCATTGATCTATGCGGGAGTATGAAGCGGATCTGAGTTCATATCATCAAGCTTTCACAGCACTGATACACGAAATTCATATAAAGCAGCAATGTGTATGGCACAGAAGTAATTAATCTTCTTATTTTAACTCGTCCGAGTTACTTTTGTCATAAGTACTACACACAATTCCCATAGAGCAGGATTAATGTGCTGCAATTTCAACGTGACCACGCCCCTTCCTCAAACCATGCATTCCATAACAAGCTATCACAATTTAATGTTTGAAACCCTCGTCCAAAAACAGGCGATGACTAACCCAGGTATTCTATACCAACATGTATGAATGAGGGAAAACGAATTTGTTTAAATTTTCACGGATGATCTAAAAACTTCAGACCCCCCCTCCCTCCCCACACCCCCCCCCCCCCCTCTCTCTCTCTCTCTCTCTCTCTCTTCCTCTGAAATCATTCAAACGGAACAACTCGCAATTAGCCCACCGGAAGGGTGGCAGTGATTAGCAATTTCATTTTGCCAATTTTGATTGCATTTGCAAGTCCGCCGCCCCGGTAGAAAACCAGATGGTGCAAAACGCAGTGAGATGATCAGGTGGTACGGTAGGTGTGCGGGCTTCATTGCATTGGGAATGATAATGAAGTTATGATGATAATATTATCATACCATATTCAGATTCGTTGCGTATTCACCGTTTTCAAAATTTATATATACAAGTTGTTCAAAACATACAGTGAGTACAATAACAATGTAAACCAAAATTTATCATTTCATATATCTGAGTGTACATTCATTCACAAGCGTGTCTATTTTGTGCATAATTGTGTATTTCTGCTCGCTGATATTAATATATTATGCAGCGTACCTCAGTTGAAATCAGCCCTATGTATGTGTTCGATTATTTTCCAAAGGTTAGGCAGGTTGCTCAAAGCAAATATTTGTAGGTAATCAAAATGATTCATGCCTGAAAATAATTTATTGATAGGCCTATCATCCTTATATTAAGCCTCTTTTAATGCATGCCAACATGCCGCTCTAAAGGAATGCGCATTTATTACTTGTCATAGTACTTGTTGAAAATGCGACGGTGACGACATGTTATTATCAAAAAAGACAAATCCCCGCCCAAATTCTCCCAGGCTCCTAATACTAATGTTAATATACTTTCCCTGTGTTTGTTTTATGTGCATAACGCCAAGCCGTGACTCATTAAACGCCAAACATAGGCTGCAGAATTCATTGGCGTGATACATTGGTCACAAAGATACAATTCATTTGAGGTTTTGGGTTTAACACGAGACAACAAAGACATCACATCGGGTGTCATCACTGTGTCATCGCTAGAACCTCCACTGTCGTATTTGTAGTTTGGACCACTCTGGTAATTCCATTGTCATGATTGTGCTTCGTCTTTTTTCCCCATTTTGGGGCAGTAATCGTAGAAAAAGGACAAACAGATTCGAAGAAATCATAGTATAGCTTGGTCGGTTGGTGATTTATGAGTAATCGGGTGGTAATGATATCATGATGCAAGCACGCATGGCCTAGTAGCACACACCTACTTGAATGACAGGTTGGTGTCCGCATGACAAATAGGTTCCCGCTAAGTTAACAAACCTTGAAGTCCAGTCATTGTCAATATCGTCGGCATTTGTCTATATCGTCGGCATATGTCTATCTTATACCTCAAATATTTTTTCCATATTTTTTTTCCATATTCATATCATCACATAACGAGACCCTTCAATAACATTTTCAATGATAATATTTCAATAACAATAATGTACAAGTATATCAAATGTAGACCACGCATGTACTTTGTGCACTTATATGCATTACTTGTTTGCTACGCAAACACCCGGGTTTTTTTTTAATTCAAATTAAAAACATGTATCCAGCTTCACATTACTTTGCATCTTCGGAAGTAATTGATATCACCTACGGTCACATTTTCTGGCAATAAATTCAATTATACTTTAGTACCTCAGATTATAAATCCCTTTTGTTGTGCCGCTTTCAAATGTATGTAATTGTGTCTTGAATGCACAGGAAGGTGGAATGTTTATGAATGCATATAAAAAGCACTAAACAAACATCCCTCCGGGGCTAGATTAGCATACATATATAGATACCGTAAGATTAACGCTGTGTAATAGTGCTTGTAATACGATTATCATGATTTCTTGTTGTGAGTATTCACCTTTTCTTCCAAGAAAAGTGAGCTGTAGTATTTGCATTTCATCGTAGTCCTGGTAGTAGATTCATGGTAGATGAAGGAAAGAGAATATGATATTTAATCGAGCAGAATATCTTTCCGCTGTTAGGCGGCAAGGAGAGGGTGGTTCTGGAGCTGGTGGTAGTCTGTGGTTTGGGTGGTTACGGGTAGGATGGAAGAGAGAGAGAGAGCGAGAGAGAGAGAGAGAGAGAGAGAGAGAGAGGGGGGGGGGGGGGGGGTCAGCGGTCTCTCCCAGACCTTGTCACTCTCCTCAAAGCTTATCGCTCAGTCGCACAATGATTTTGCTCGATTCCCTGGAGCAACAGAACCGACAATCACAGAAATGAGCTCAGATGAGAGAGAGAGAGAAAAAAAAGAGACAGAGGACAGCGTCCGGTTTACAAGGTAAACAGACCGGATATTCCTCGCTAGTCGTTTCTCTTTTTTTTCAAATCGAGGCCAGAATACTAATTTGATATTTGCGTCAAAACCTCCAGAAAAAAAGCACTGAAATATACATCATCTAAAAAACTTTTTTTAGTTGAAAAACTACTTCAGAAGAATTGAGAGGAAGTAATCTGGACAACCATTAAATCTAATTAATGAAGGAGATCAATTTGAAAAAAGCCCATCAAAATAAGAGGAAGAAGCTAATGATATCATTAAGTCTTCGTGCGTCACAAGTGCATTTTTCACGAGTAATACACGCGAATCTCATAGAGCGAAAATTCACCTGGTACACAAAGGATTAAGTATGCCGAACAGGGGGACAGTTTGCGGTTTTCCACCACGGCGATGATGACCTGAACAATGCTGCTTATTAGATAACCTAGATGGACCATGAGGTATGTCAGATGATTCCTGATGATGGTCAGTTGTGGTATCAAAGGCGGTTGTCCTTACCAATGTTCGGACTGTCCCATAAGGTTACGCCTATCAATAGATCTGCCCATAACCATATAATTATGCGTTTACAAAGGGGCGGGAGACCGAGGAAGGTCGTTCTTTTCTCTACGGGTGTATCTTTGAAAGCGCATCCTGACATGCGACTTTTCAAGAGGTTTTGTTTCGTTGGCATACGTTGATGATTAAGCGATAGCGAAAGATAGATGGCCGGAAATGATAGCAAGATTTAGTATTCCCTCTTTTCATTGCAATTTAACTTTCGAGAGTTTGGTATCTATAAATGTGTCGCATGCAACATTTTTTTGTGTGTCCTGTGACATAGATTTGGTGTGCTTGAAAAGCCACCTGGTACTTCAAAATGACTTGTCATTTCAGTACCATACAGCAATGTATAATCAGAGTTCCTGGCAGAGTTCCTGGTTCTTTTAGCTTTGTTTGATATGATGTATGAGGGATTGGGAAGGTAGGGGGAAGGGGGGGGGGGGGGGTGCGGCCAGCTTGTCTGTGTGTTAGGAGAGGGGCATGTTGACTACCAACCAACCAACCTGCCAACCATTAAGCACATCCGCCTCCTCTCTGGGGAGCAGATATGTCATATTGATAGGAAGATAATATTAAAAAAAAAACACTTCACGCCAAAAGAAACTTATTCCTCAACACCGTTCACGAGCATTTTTCTGTCAACATCCGCGGCGTTTAAATTTGCATTCTGCAAGCGAGTTCGTGCGGCTTTTAATACCAGACAGACCGACACTGGTTGCCTGCTTGAACAATGTTTGTTCACGACATCGCCTTTCAATGCAACGTTTGGTCAAGCGCAATCCATCCACGTCAAAAATGCTTTTTGCAAAGAACTGAAAGGGAAATCTGGGATGAGCTTTCCATCAGAAGTTAAAATGATGACATTTTGGTGGGGGTTTTTTTTATCAATATAATTGAAATGACCCTGTCCGGTTTTTCTAGAAGGGCTAAAAGTGACCTGTTGATGAAAGACACTAGATTTCGCCACTAATAGAACGGGGGTGTCGTGGACCAAGTCGAGTAGAATCTTGACTCTTTCCCCTTCACCTTTGTTTGTCGGTTGATTCGAACACCGAACGTCGTTTTTGCAATTCAACATGAACAGAGCCAAGATAATTATGCATAACTGACACGATTTGTCATATTTCTGGTTCCCTTGTCATGGCAGGAATGGACCACCCGTTGCATCGTCATTACCTCGCCAAAATGTCTGATGAAATTGACTGCTTCTGGCAATAATACGGATTACAGTTACACTTTATGTTGTTAATACACATTTGATAGATGTTAAACCTTTGTCCAGGGTACAATGCAATATACTTGTATAATCCCCAACTAAAATCGCAGTACAGTTATGGAGACCCCATACTGTTTTAACCTATTGCGTGCCGGATAAACTGTTTTTCTGTAGGGTTTGTGTGTGTTGTGACGAAGGGGCACACGTGGCACCCAGAAGGTTAAAGGGTGCTTCTCCTTTTTTATGGCGGCGTGGACTATGTTAATTGCTACTCTCAGAAACTACTGCATGCCCGCATTTCTGCTCACTCGGCCCCAACCCTGCCTTTGTACTCACCCACAAGAGCGCGACATTTGATTGATATCCTCTATCATTTCATAGTTCTACTTTCTAAATGTGAAAGAAACCAAAAAAAAAAAAAAAGAGGGACACCATGCCCGTACTATTTTCATAGAGTGGTGATCACTTTCCAGGGGTCCAAGTTTATATCTGTTTCTGTTTTCAATTCATAACAAAAGTTATCACGCCCGCATATTTTTCCACACTGATATAGTATACACTGTTTTGTCCCTTGTTATTTCATCTGGATATTGGATTTCGCGATAGAAAGACGGGAAGAATTGGCCTGTTCATTTTTTTTTTTCCTTTTCCTGGAGCAGATTTTTGGGAAGAGACTCTGATGTTCAATAATCTATATATCATCTGCTTTGTCCTACAATCCGCATTCGGTGAAGTGACACTATATCGTCCCGTACACAACACATTGTCAAAACAGCTTTACCAATAATGCAACTACAATGTCTAGTTTAAAGAGACTTGTTCCCTCTTCCAACTCCTGACGACCCTTTTTTTAATGATAATTACAGAGAAATCAATCTTGTGTTAACGATATATGTCATATGTAGTGGTTAGCAACCAGGTTTGCTTGTTTTGCTTGTTTTCCTTATTTCTGTTTTCCCTCCAAAGAGTTTTATGGTTTAGTTTCTGCCATAAATGATTATCCTCTTTCTTTGTCAACGATTACTACCAAAATAATGGATTTATCAAACATTTAAGCCAGTATTGGCTTCGCCCTGACCCTCTGACTGTCAAATGTGGGATTCACTGGCACCGCCGCATCTATCCACTCCTACACCATGCACACACTGCCTCCATGATTGATCAGAACTTTGCGTCTCTGTCAATACGTTTTTATACCTCGGTACATTTTCAACATTGTGTAACTTCTCCGAATAGTTTGCATTACCTTTGAACAAGACAACTGCGTGAATCTTGACGAAAGCAGATAATGTCTCCCTCGCTGGGCAAACACTGACAGCCTAAAAGCAAAGTCTAAAATCATTACCTCCCAGACGGGCCATTAAACATAAATATGTACTGCTGTAGAGGGTAGTTTCTCTTTCAATCGCCCATGCCATGACACGTCGCAGGACTTGGCAAGCCTCCAAAATCGTTTGACATATAAAAGGTATGAATGACTGATAAGCGTCTGTGTTTATTTCTAGATCGATTGTTTAATCACGTGCCACTTACTACTACGACTCCAATGTCATATCACATGAACGTTCAGGTAAAGAGTTAGCCTTGGTCCGAGGCTTGCGAAGTCTCATTCTTCTGACGTCATGGTAAGCGAAACACAAACGTCGTTTGCAAACGAACTTGAAATTATGTTAATGAGGGGAAAACACCAGGATTTGTGAATGGTCATGGTATTGATGGTTTACATGGTTTTCCTTCATCATGTTCATTAATCCTCAACAAACCTCTTGTGGATCATTTCATCATCATTACACACAAATTCCGAAGAGCAGGATTTTAGTCTGGCGCACGAAGGATTGAATTACAAAACCTCGGGCACAATTTAACAAAATTATTTCTCATTACTCTTGTATGACGTAATGTACGAAATGATGCAGGAACGATGCAGTAACCGATACCATATTTTAATTTCACATTAACTTTAATGACATAATACGGTTTATTTTGTCAATTGCATGTATTTGTAGCTTATGTCTAGACATTGTTGGAAAGTACGGCACAGGTTCAGAACAGGATTTTGTTATTTTTAACGATTGTACAATTCATCAAAGCTTCCCCCACGTTCCCAAAGAGTGCTTTGACTTGCTTTAGAAACGAAATAATCCTTCTTTCAACAAGTGAGTGAGTTATTCAAACATGTGTATATCTCAAATTATTTTGATTTCCTATTGATAGTCTCAAGGAATGCAGTGCACGGTTGACGGGCTAGTGATGAGTGTTCGAGTTCTCACTCCCAGACCCTCTGTACAGCAGGACCCGATTGTGATTTAGTGTGACTTTAATTGTCACCGTTTTTTCTGCTGTCGACAGCGCAAGGTGGTAAAGGTCTAGAGAGTGCCGCAGAAGTTCACGGAACTCTGTTCAGGGACATTCGCATGTGTCTACGTCGATCTTGAGATACTGGGTTAGCCGTCATGATCATTAAACGTTTCTGGTGAAGTAGTTTCTCCCCTGTCTGAGAACAGTCGGCACTGTACAAATTAGGCGATATCCAGTGAGGAACAGAGGGAAAGAAATAGAGATGACATCAGAAAGAAAAATAGATAGAGAGAGAGAGAGAGAGAGAGAGAAGTGTCAGACATATATTTAATGGGATAGAGGTGGTGCGAGAGCTAGAGAGAGGGGTGGGGTGATAAAGTTGGGGTGGGGGAGGAGGAGGGATACTATATGAATATGATATTCCTTTCGTTGGGAAGTGTCTGGGTGGTGACGTTTTAAAGGGAAGGGGGTAAAGTCTTGTTTGCCTCAGTAGCGCGCGCTTCCACTAGAGAAGACGCGGGAAACGAGGAAGTATGCAGGCAAAGACTCACTTTGGCCACTTTCCCCCAAATATATTGGCTACAAAATAGGACTAGAAAGAAAGGCTGGCGCTTTGATTTGCAAGTTGTGTGTGCATACATGAAAAAGCTAGTCCTAGTTTGGATTGAAAATATATGCCCGACAGGCTGGAATCAAAGATAGGACCCGAAGGGACCGAGAGGAAAGAGGGGTGGGCGCATGTAGGGCAGCGAGGTAATCATCATCCATTGACCAGATGTGGGGTGTTGTAGTAAGGGGACACTGGGGAGGGCAGGCAGGGGTGAGAGTCGGTCCTGACAGGGGTGACTGACTGACTGACTGACTAGCTGGCTGCCCGGCTGGGGGATGACAGGACCAAAGGTTATTCATGTTCATGTTCAACCTGCTAAAGTTCCCAATTACTCAGCCACTGTTATATAGTGCAACATTTATTCCCTGGGCGCAGACGATACGTTTGGAGAATGGGCCGGATTTTTTTTTGCAGACGTCATCACGATATATCTAGAGCTGTGTGTGGGATTTCTTTTTAATGATGACCTTGACGCTTAATCACGTTATGTGCGATTGGGACGTGACGTGTGATTTGTTCATTGATCGGTTTACGTGTAGCAACGTAAGCCATGCGAAACAGACCTCCCAAGAACACCAGACAGAAATATTATAACTTAAATCCCTATAATTGGTTAACGTTAATTTAGAATGTAAACGCATTTACGTGCGAATACCCGCGTTAGCTTTTAACTCAATATGCGCCATTGAGGCATGCTTTCACTGGTAACACACATCATTCCCATAGGGAGCCAGAGGGTAGTGTGGAGTCTGGCAGAAAAGAAGTTAACCTCATCCGGCCTGAAAAGTAACAGGGATATAGTTGTAGTTCATAGTCTTCAGTTCGTCGTGTAATATAACACTCAACTATAATGCATCCTTTGCAATATATAACGACTGGTAATGTCACGTGGCAAGCGGTTGTTACGACGAGTTCTTTTATTCGTGCACACCATTCCAAGAATAGTTTATGTCAATTTATATTACCCATTTATCATATTTCTCCTAGGTTATAGCTTTAAGGCATGCACGTGCGTGCACCAATGCCTTTGTGCCTCAATCGTATTCCCCGGTATATTATATTCGACAATATTGAATTGACATTTTCCATTTTAACTCTCGCACTGCCATTGGAACGAAGATGTGTTGATTGTCAGTGCGGGTTTCCCGGGTCTGTTAATGTAAGGGTTACGGTACTCCGTGATAGGGATAACAACGCAAAATGCCATGCCACAGTGACCTCATGGGGACGATTGTGGCATTTTGTACTCGTAATATAGAGTTACGAGGCTGTTCGATATGTGAACTATGTGCAAGTCTCCTCATCTTCTGGATTATCAGCCGCAAGTCGCCGTGGGGACCAGTCAGGTCACACTTCACCGGCGCATCTCGGGTAGCTGCTGGCCCAGCGAATGGTGAATGCCTCGGCCAGAAACCTGATCGTGGTCCACGCGAGTTAGACCAACAACGGCCCGCCTTCTGACCCCGTTTGAGATGCTCCTTCGCGCGCACTCCTCTTCTCCGCCCCTCCTAACCCTTTAACTACCACACGAAGGATATATCCATGTCAATTACAAGATCGTTTCTTGCGTATGGGACTAAGAGGGTTAAGCGACGTCTTTAAGAGACGTCTTAAGAGATCCACGTGCTGAGAGAGTCCCGTTCAACGTGTGGTATGTGTGGTATTGCATTGGGAGTGTAGTCGGTGCAGCAGTCACTGATTGCCATACTTTTACCCCTTACATTGCCAGGGCCATATTGCACATAGGTTTTCAATTATTGTAACCTACCATCAATGGTAACTCCATAGCAACATGTGCAATAATGAGAGCTCATTGGCTGTTACCTTGGTAGTTGCCAATGATGGTTACAACAATTGAAAACCAATTTGCAACATGGCCCAGGCCTGGAAAACCCCATTTGTGCATTCCATATCTTTACTGAGAGATGTGAGGAGTGTTCGTTCCAAATGATATTGCTCTCTGGTTGAGAGTTCATTTCTATGAGGTACAACCATAGGTTTGAGTCCCAGACAAGCCCTTGCAAAAATTGCAACAGCTTTGTATCTTTTTCCTTGGGTAGACGGCATATTGTCAGTGTACATCTCTGGGATTATGCACAGATTTTGATAAACAGATAAATGAGACAATGGCACAACAGAAGAAAGAGAAGTACAAGTATCAGTTCAGGTTTCACATTCTGGACGCCTTTCAGAGAGCTTACATTATACTCGGTCTCGATTAACTCTCATGTCAGGGTATTAACCCCGGACAATTAATGAACTCATTACAGCGGTGTCATGGTAGAACACATAACGTAAAAAGGGCGCCCAGGAGTATTTCTTTGGCACTAGAGTTGTATTTTTTTGTTTTATCCCAGACCTGTTGTCTCGTTTCAAATGGGTCTGCGCATCAGTTCCTTTAACGAGTATTGTTTGATTTGGGATGTGCAGCCCTCAGAAGGTAACCGATGCGATGGGAACATTCCATGCTGTCAGACGGCACACCAAGATCATGCGCTATCACTTCCCTCAGACAAAAGGATCCAAGCATTCAATTCAGAATCGGAAAAAGAGAAAAAAAATGGTCCATCACGGGTTCTTTGTGTTGTCTTTTCTGATTTTGTATTTTCTTTTGTCGCGGGCCTTTACTGTTTGCTCTGGAGATAACATTCGGTTGTGTGGCTTTTGTTCTGGAGGGAGTTTCTATATTTTGAGGGTGATAGCATAGATCCGATGACGCGGGCGAGTTTTTTTCGTTCCCTAGCCTGATTCGATACAGCTGGTGCCACGCCGACCATATTGACACATGCAATGCAAAGGTTGCAGAGCGTATGGAAATAACGCTGGGTAGCTAGCTAGCTTTAAAAAAAGCGATATGATCTCGAATTTCGGGACGGCCTTATTGCAAGTCGGATTATGAGAATATGCTTGTGTGTCTATCTATATTTGTGTGGGGGACGGGGACAGCCGACGTCATGTATACCACGCCAGCTGCACGCATCCCACGTTGACGAGGAACTCGCAATCTTCCTCCTACCGTTTTCTATCCCTCCACTACCATGACTATGTTCGCCATCTTGGGTTCGGGGCTCAGATTCTTGACAGTTGAACCATTTTGACGATACTTTCCCACTCAAACCAAACGTTTAACTGGCCTTTTCTTTAGTTCTAGGTCAAGTATGAACTCCCACCCTAAATCTGTCGTCTGCCTTATCGGCGAAGACGCGAGCAAGCGAACAGGAAGTCCCAATTCGCCCATACTCCATCTCTCTACGGGTTTCCGGTTGCCAGTGCGAGTGTTTCTACGGAGATTAGATCCGTTAATTTCCAAAGAAAGGGGAGAGGGGGGAAAAAAACTCACATACTCAAGACATTGACGTTGTCAACCCCTAATGGTTAGCTCGAAAATAGGTTCCGAATTTCAACACCTTCGCGCGTGCCTTGCGAATCCGGAGTGAGAAACAATAGCAAGAGTTTGGTCTCCGTCGCGTGGTTCGCCGGAAGCGCCTAATCATGACGTCGATTCTTGTCGGGTCAAAAACTCCGACAGCTCTCTAGACGGACGGCCCAGCGATTGTTGTGTTGTGAAGGAGTGCAGGCAGGGCGGCAAACGAGACCGCAGGTTAAACTTTCCCTCCTCCTCCAAAAAAAAAGGAGTTGGTCTCTTTCAATTTCTTGACGAAGAACAATTACCAGCAGGTCGATTACCTAGCAATCAGGCGCGAGGAAATTGGCCAGTTAGCGCCCTGCTAAGGCGTTCACGAAAACATCCTTCTGCAGTTTGGCTGCACCTCTACTGTTATCAACCTGCAACTGGCGTGATGACGTGACGTTAACGTCGCGCATTGTCTAATGGCTGCCACGCTAATTGGTGACATATTAGGGTTTGACAACGAAGACGGTGGTGATTCATCGGCAGTTCTTCGACGAAAATGGCGGGAAGAGGCTTTTCTCACCTGCAGATTACCTCGCAGCTAACTATACACTGTCTTGTGGCGGTGTACGTGCGTGGTATCTAAACATGGAAGTGCTAATCACACATAAGAGCTCCGTGATCAAACCGCTTCCACCTAAACGATTTGAAGTGGTAGGGTTTTAAGGCATCACACGGCACGTACAGTAGGCCTGCGTGTGATAAAGTCATGGGAAGATGTACAATGAAGGATGCTACCTCCCTTATCAACGAATAAAACGTGTTTTGGTAAATGGAAAGAAAGGTAACGAATCTAATACGGTAGCGTGATTTATTCACCTACTTTTAAGATAGAATCGCATGATATTACATCCAATAAGATAGCAAAATTGAGGAATAATGTTAAACTCTCAGGCTTGTCTTGCTGATTGAGATTTAGAAACATTAAGTCATGTCATGTTCATATATAAGTGATCGATGCAATGTTTCAGTATTGTTTGACTATCGGCTCCATCGATAGTAGATAAATATATCGATCATTGGCTCTCCTGTTTACTCGTCCGGCTGGCATGGAGGAAATAGACGACTTGGGAGACGGGAAACATCTCAACCAGTTTTGAAACACTGGGCGTGCCGTAATCAGCTAATGAATTAACGAGACAGGGAATATCCCTCCAAAACAACAACACAATGACGTAATGGCTATAATGGTTATATCCAGTTGAGGCGTAGTTCATTACTTTAAATTCATTTGTATTCATCTGCATTGTTTTTGCACGTTGGAAGCAAACAATAGACGCGTCAAATACCGTAAAATGACAAATGACAAAGGAATGTTGATATAGTACAACCAAAAACGCGAAATTAATGTATCAATACGTTGAAGTATTTAACAGGGACTGGTATTACTCATCGGTATGGTGTGTTTTTGCATGATTATTTTAACCGCGTGCTCCCCGATTCGGGTTGCTTCGCGTCCAGGCTTTTGAATATGTCTGATCCAAGCTGAAAAATATAGTATTATACTCTTATCCTAGTCTTTGTTTCATTCTCTCTTTTTCTCTGTCGGTTAAGCCGGAGAAGAAATCGAGAATGATTATTAGTAGTCTATTGCAGCCAGACCCCGTTGTTGTATTGAATGGTTTTGGTTTAGAAATGCCCAACAGCCTGGAATCCAGGCTAAGAGCGGTACTTGGAGGGCGTGCACACGGCCAGCCCTAATGGGCCATTGTTTCCACAATTACTGCAACACGTGGCAGTCGCAAGCAGCTCGTTATGGGCTGAAGAAGGCGCGTCGGCGAACACTTGTTGGTTCACGCGCAGGCGTTGGGGCAACAACAAACCTACACAAACCCAGTCCCGTCAGCTGGTAATGATGTTGGGATCAGTGAAGAATAAAGGTTTGAATCAGCCACCATTCAGGGTTTTTTTTTCTCAGCACAGGATAATTTATTCAATAATGTGTGTACCTATGTGGACAGTGGAGGGGGAAAGAGGAGGGGTCAAATGAAGGATGAAATACGTTAAAAATTACGCCCTGCCCGCATTTTGTATTAACTTTTCCACCAATATTACGGTCATATCTGTTGTGGTGTCTACTAACCCACACTGTTAGTTCAAATCTTAATGCAGGCTTTGAACAATGCGCAATAAATATGTAAAACATGCACTTCACATCGGATTTCATTACCAGACATAGCAAGAGTCTGAGGGCATGTAATGCAACGGCGAAAAGGCACCAAAAAAAAAGAAATATTGATCATCTCTGATTAATGTGACAAGCATGAACCATATGATGGGCCCTGGTGCGCTGTCCATCAGACTTGTAATCAATTTAACTTGTATGAGGTATTAAGCCTTCACTTACCAATGGCACTTGAGTATGTAAAGACTAAATGTCTCTACTTTTGGTCTGGTACTGAAAGGGCTACTTGGCCAGGATGCTTCACAATCACGGTGCGACTATTATTTTGCAAAAGAAATCTCTTTAAAAAAATACATATGATTATATAAGCCCTTCACAAAGGCAGTACCGTACAAGTTGAAGGTACATCAAACAAATGCCGTGTGTGTATTGCTTAATTTAACAGCACAACCATGACATTAGACATGCGAGATGAGACCAGGATAAATCTGAGAGGGCCATTCCCAAATGAATTCATCCGCTTCACGCCATCACTATTCACATGTGGGTATGACAACCCCAAATCGATGTAGGCAAACAGCGGATTTTTAAATGCATTTTGTTACCGCCGCTCGTTTGAACAGTTGGCTGCCCAAATTGAAAGGAAATTTCGCGCGGTATAATAGCTGTTCGGCCGTGAACTATAATCGTAAGGACAACTAACGCGGTTTTAATATTCCTCACCATATTTGAATAGGCTGCTTTGGTGGAAATCGTGTAGTGCGCCACACCGTTACACAACTGTGCGCGCGGCCAAACAAAACACTGCAGCATTATACGCGGAGAGTACGCCTGGCCAGTTTGTTTTAGTAGCACGTGTCTCATTGGCAAGAATAGCAAATCGATATTCACACGACCCGCCTCGGCCGGACCCCGCCCGCCTTGGGCCTCTCCCCTCAACCAAACACCGTCTCGGAAACGACAGCATGTGTTCATCTCTACTGTTCTCTCTGATTGTTTTAAAAACTATATAAAGGCATTGGCAATGACAGCGTGCGAAGCTGGGATGAGAATGCCCAATTGTGCTTGATATCAAGTGAGAATGTGCCGTGTTTTTTTTAGAATATCCTAATCCGTGTATGCGCATGATATTTGCCGCATACCTGCATCACTACGCACGGTAATACTTTTATTTTGATCGTTTATACGGTTTAAGTATCGAATCATATAAAGCACTTTAATATTTACTTATTACACAGTGTCAACATAAAAAATGTCAATTCTGAGAGACTGCAGTCTGGCCTGGCTATCCCTTATTTCTGTGTTAAGCCTCTCTGCATAACTTAACTGCTGTTCTATGGAAGTGTGTGTTAGTTCTGCAAAAAATGCACCAAGAGCACATGAAAATGCGACGCCGTGGTGCCAACATGATAACAAAAATTACGTTACACGTGGGAGTCATGTGATAGTGTAGATTAGTAAAATATCTTTTTAAGATTTAGTTGATAATATGGAAAGGCGTTTCTGGTTAACGACTTTGTTAGAGGAGGAGATGAGTGAGAATTTTGAATAAATCGGACAGAAAACTACTCAGCGTGGCCCCCAGAGAATTCGTCTTCGGTGTCTAGGGATAGTTGGCAACAACACAGATAGGTATTGTGTAATCGTGTCAAATATAGATCGTGCGAATTGATAGGCGTCTGTTAAGTCTTTTTTATGCCAGAAATCCTCGGATGCCTATGCAATAATGCACCTGGTGTGGTCTGACGGGAGAGATCGTGCCATTGTTTTGTCCACATAATCACGGAAACAACGCGAGACCAAGGCTAAGGTTTGCTCGGGACTTGTCGCGAGTGAATCGATTACGTTGTGAGACGGGTGATATCCCCTAGGTGCAGTTCATTGGCTGGATAACCCTCTCAGTACCAATCACCGACAGCGCTATATCAAGTCTTGCCTGATGAACTGAGTGGGTTAATGGATGAGGAGAACCGCAGGAATTGCAACGCCAATGGAGCCGCGAAATCTTCGGGTGCCAATTCGTTACCCTTCTGTCTCTCTCATCAACATCAACACGAGCCTGAGCTTGGGGAGGGTAAACCTTAAGGAAGGGGTTAAACTTGAATTGGGGTCAAACGCCCCCTTCCTCACACACGAATCCACACACACACACACACACACACACACACACATACACACCCCCACACGCATGCACACACATACACACACACACGCACACACACAGTAACCCGAGGACTTGAACTCGGAAGTCGTGGTCATGTCCATACCTGTCACCGGTGCTTTTCTTCGCACCTTAGGTCGCATGGCCACGACAAGAGGCTGCAGTAATCTCTTGAGACCTGTCACACCCCTTATCCCTCCCCACTTTGCCTGGTGGACATGCACGCCCCCATCGGGCCGAGTTATGTTCTGCAGGCACGTTCGGTCAAGAACTTGATCAGCCAGACGCATGTTCTCGGTACTCGTCTGTAAGGCGCATGGATACAGCCCAGTCTGTTAACAACTATGTCTGGTATCACAGACTACACCCTGAATACACCATGGCTCATCTGGCCTAGGGGATTGGATTATGGCATAGTTTGTGTTACCAGACATAGTTGCTAACAGACTGGGTTGTGTCCATGCACTTCACAGCCTAGTACCTCGGCTACCAAACGCATGATTTGGGACAACTGTTAGTGCAGATTAACCATCTAAGTCCTAATCCAGAAAGAGGCAGCACAGAACACCAGATGTGTAGCCCTATATTACGTGTTAGTATGGTTGAATCACGGACCCTATGGTTTAAACTCTTCCCGTGTCAGGTAAAATGCTGTTTAATAAGAGTTGTGTGCATTATTGGTGACAGAATGCACAACTGGCACATTACGAGTTAAGGGAATGCACTCTCAATGTTGATAGCCACATGACCACGTGACAGCCTCTGTCAACCACACTCTGTATAATTCGATGATGAGCCATGATGCGCCACGGTCAAAACAGGAATTGGGTATCCCTTGGTCCAAGGCAACCGCTTAATCCCCCTTACAAAAAGAAAAACCTTGCCGTGGTGCAGATGAGACTTCATGTGACATTCGCATGGAAGAGGGCAGACGTGTGTCACCCATGCTTGCCAAGAACAAAATAGGGCCCCTGGATTGAGAAGAATGGATACGATTTAATGAGTGCCTCTTTTGTACCTGGTAATTCTTTTTAGGTCAGATCCGTTCGGCTGCACACCCCCCCCCCCCCCTTCACCCCCTGGCTTTATCTCGTAAAGTCGAAAAGAGCCATAAGACAATGGCTTATACTTTGCATTACATTCATTTGCTTGGCAGGGCTGGGAGATTTTAATTTAAAAACAACGACATGATCGCGCAAAAGGAAATGTTGAAGGCAGCAGGGAAAAGTTCTCTAACAGTACACCTCCCTGGTCTGATAATACATTTAGGAAGCGTCTTGACAAAACGATCCAGAAATCACTTCAAATACAATTTGATTCAATTCAAGTTTGGTTTGAATGTAGTGTGTTCCTTGGACTGATTGGGGTGAGGTGAGGGCGGGGTGCTAGAGCCAGTCCTCATTTCTTGTTTAATTTGAAACCAAAACCGTGTATCAATTTTATATTACACCATCTCGTTATCAGCTCGTTTATTCCGTGGCATAAGTCACTCTTTTTTTCTTGACTCCCAGTCCGACATTGATATTGTAGCAATCGGGTAAATATTTGATCGCATTTTCCAGTTTGGCCTCATTTCGAAATGAGTACAAACACCCACGTGGCATACTTGATGCTATAAAATTCCGCCGTGTACAAATTACAAAGGGTAAGAGGCGGATGTTTGCGGTAGATTCGCTGGCTGTATCTGATGTCATTTCTTCTTTTCTTCGTGTTTGCTCAGTTTTTGTCATATTTCATGTTATCTTGACTGACAAGGACTCCTGGCAGAAGGGGCGATCGTTATCAATCAGCCCATGTTTCTGACATCAGCTCAACGGTAATGTCACGTGATCAGCGTTCGTACCTGGCGTGTAGGTATTGCATCATCCAACAACCTATCACCGGCTTGCGAATGACAGTATGAAGGCCATCACAGACGACACAATGTTTCCACGATTCTGTAATCGTAAGGTCATACAATGGGAAATATGACATAACTTTTCACAAACCCAATAGCCAGGTCCAGCGATTCAGCCAATCGCTGATTCGATATCGTTGATCGTCATGAGCAATCGATGGTCTAATAAGATGAAAATTGGGCATTTGCCGATTCGCATTAAACAACGTATGACTCACTATAATGATGATCAAAGCTCCACTTGTCGTGAAGGGTATATTATACCCTACACTAAAAGGGTAGCTTCGATCATCTAAAAGTAGTTATTAGCAGGGTGCAATAAATCTGATTTCTTGCTCGCCTTTTGAAAACTAAAACTGAAAGCAGGAGGTAGTACTGGTAGTGGTGAAAAATGAGGCAAAACTCGAGGGGCTGATGGAAAGATACAAAACCATTATTTCTCAACCTTATCTATCAATCATGCAATCCGTGAAGCGAGCTAAGGGTTTTTTGTTTTTATATGCCTTAGGTTCAGGATCTCCCGCACCCACCATCTTGTATGTTTCCGTCTGGCCGAGCGTGTCATAACATTTTATTTTCAAATCTTGCAGCTGCGGCTGGGCAAATCATAGCGAGATATTGACATCTTTGTGTTTGACGGTCGATGCCGTGCGTATGAAACTGAAACCAGTCATGGCTTTAAGAGAGTAGGACGTGAATTCGCAGCATGGAGGCATAATCTATATTGCTCTTTCATTGAGTCGGTTTACGAGACATCCCAATTAATTAAGGTCTATATCCATCTATATTGTAGTTCATGACAGATATGACGTCCCTTTGTTTGGAGGGAATCATCCTTTCAAAAAGTTGTAATCCCCATTTGTTCTGTTTTTCAACATTTTTCAAGATACCCGTTTAAAAAAGGAAAGTGGTGTTTCAGTACCGTAACGTGTCATAAATAAAAGAAAATAGCCTAACATGTTTAATTGGGATTTCCTATATATATTATGCATTTGGTTAAGAGGATCTAAGAAGAAGGGACAGCAATTTTTTTAAATGAGTGTATTTTAAATTATTTGAAATGATTTTTTTTTAGATATAACATACTGCAAATAAATCAATTGTAGGTTCTTATGCTTTACTTTTTACAGATCATTAGGCATTTTCCTCGTGGATATATACATATTATAAACCGTGGAGCTAATAGGTCCATGTCTTTACATAGGAGTTAATAACTTAATCCTATGAATACCAGGCTGTAAATGAACCATTGACTTATAATACAGTGAACATGTCCATGGTCGTGAGACGGTTAAGCCCGAGCACTGTACCTGGAACTGAAAAAAGTTCTCAAACTATTGATGTGTGGTAGTAGTTCAGCAGTTCAGGCCACTGCAGACATACGGTGCTGCCACAGTTCTCTACAGTCGTAAGGGCCAAGTTATACTGGCAATGTGACGTCACCTTCTCGCGCAAATCCAGTGCCGCGTCCTGAAGGTCAGCCAGTCGCAGAGTCGCACGACTGATCGGATCGTGTCGTTTGCGGTGGACTTCACTCAAGTCTGTCAGAGGCTACGCCAGTGACGTGAGAACTCCCCTACAGGTAGCCCGACACGGGTTGGACGTGGAAGGCGGATGCGTCATGTCATGGAAGGATTTGGTCATGTCTCTCAGGACAAATATTTGCCTTACAACCTGGCCCTGAATTCTGAAGCAGCCTAACCAGGTGGCTCGACCTCCGTCTTACCCCCCTGTCACGACAGGCCGTCGTCGCGCCAGGTGCGGCGGGTCCTTCAGGCGAGGATTGGTCACGAGAACCGCGCCGCGAACTCTTAAACTGGCAGAGGATGGCTCGTGCGGTCATGACGTAACCATCCACGACACGTGCGTTTCTTTGTTTTCCTGAATAGAGATAGAAATTCCCCTCTTGTCATTCTCGTTATGCTTTTGGAGTGACTCGTTCTGGTTGGGATTTTGATTGCACTTTCGAAGGCACTCTGCCCTTGAGGTTAGGGGACTGCCGCGGACGTATTTGGCACCAACTGATATAGGTGCAAGAAGAAGATTCCTTAAACTTTGGGAATAACGGTGGAGACAGGTTGCGTGTCGGGATCTGAATATCGGGGATTAGACAAACAGGCAGAAATAGACGACCGTTCAGGTGATTTGATCGCAAGCGGTGTTCTAGTTTGTCAAAGCAAAAACGCACTTCCGGTATATGCCAAACTATTTGTAATGATTCTACAGTTTACCTCGTGCTCGTGCTCAGACACACACACACGTATACACACACACAATTATGTACTATATCTATACACATAGAGAAATTGGGAAACAAAGTGAGAAAGAGAGAGAGATAAAGATGTACACGTTACACCAGTACTCTACGACTTGATACGTCAGCACGACTTTAATCCCAACATTTCTTTTAACAAGACAAACCAGTATGCATCGCATCAGTTAAATCGTCAGTTTAAAACTGCTGCCTTCGCACACTTAATTGCATCTCATTTGGATGTTTCAAATTAGAGTCGCTTATTCAACAATAATCATGGTAATGCCTCCCGAAATACTGAGCTAATTGCAGGAGGTAGAGAGTCTGGGGAGACATCTGACTTATGTCAGGAACGTAGTAAGCACGCAACATCTGCCATTGACTGGGCATCACATGGCGGTAGACGCGTGAATCATCCTTCGTGCTTGACTGTTTTAACAGCCTCTTTTCCGGTTATCGACAGTGTCCCCTTCCCGCTCTTGTCAGTTAGCAAGGAGGCTGGTGATCCCGTGCGCCTCAAACGCTTTTCTGCGCTGTCATCGTGACAATGAATTTGATTTATTCTGGGCCAGCCCGCGATGACAAGAAGCTAATCCGACTTCTTATTTTCGCTCATACGTGTCTTCAGTTGATGTCTTGCCTCCTTACATTGTGCATGTAGTCTGAGCTGCGGGATGACTGTTTAAGTTTATTGCAACGCGCCTCGCACGGTTGCACTCTCACGTACTCTCCGAGGCTGACTGTTGCTGATTAGCTCATTTTGGTTACATTCATGTTTTGACAAGGTACTCCGATCATGTTCCTGGTATATTTAAACGTTATAGCTCAATCAACTTTCATGGCGTAGCATGTAAAATGTTTCTTTTTTTCAGGAAATTGTTGCTCGTTTTCTTAGGTCATGTGATATCAACTCAAACACTTATCTTTTTTTCAATATCTTTCTCTTTTCTGCAGTTAAAAGTCCAACCAAAATGAAGGGAGAGACCGACTTCGACGGGTTCGTCCACAAGAAGTTCCGACCTAACGGTGAGAGGCGGGTGATTTCGACCAGCAGTGCGCCTCCGAAGAAGCGTCGCGGCAATCTGCCAAAGGAAGCCGTGAACATCCTAAAGGCCTGGCTTTACGAGCACCGCTACAACGCCTACCCTAATGACCAGGAGAAGCTTTACTTGTCGCGCATGGCTAACCTGACCCTGCTGCAGGTTTGCAACTGGTTCATCAACGCGCGGAGACGCATCCTGCCGGAGATGATTCGCCGCGAGGGCAGGGACCCGGACAAGTTCACCATCAGCAGGAAAACGAGTAAGGGATCGGCCAGCGACAGGTGCGAAGGACGGGAGCGAAGTAACAGCGAGAAGAGCGACGATTCGGCGGTTTCATCCGTCTCCTCGCACGACAGCGCCATGGACACTATGACCTCCAACTACCCCGATAATGACTCCAATGCTGCGGACATCAGCTCCGAGGGCGAATCGGACAGCGGGTGTAACGACTGCAGAACACCTTCGCCGAGTGCGCGCAAGATGTCGACATCGTCCAGCAGCGCGTACGACTTCCCTCCCACGTCTAGCGTCCCGACATATCTCCGCGATCTCTCCAGCGATATGATGCACCATCTTCACGACCTGCGACTTCACGAATCGAGCAAGTACCACCCGACTCCTGTCATGAGCACACGCCACTCCCCTTCCACAATCAGCCCCGTCCCGCCAACAATGCCGACCCACCCTTACATTCCTTTCCTGTACCATAGAGACTTCTCGACGGTCTTGCCAAAGTCAAAGCTCACTGACCGAAAATCCCCTTTGGACTTGTCTCTCACAAAGCACGATGTTCTTGCGTTACACAAAGCACGTCTCAGGGCATACCCTGAGGACCCGCTCTGTGTTCCCTCTGCAGCGCGTCTGGTACAAGGTGTAGCGCCCGCATCGTCAAGCTCCTTCAGTATGCTAGTGGATGCAGCGATATGGAGAAGGGATAACGAAAAACCTGGTCAGGGGCACTCTACAGTGGTTTGTTAGCCGTGATTATGCTTCCTTAAAGACTCCGTAGTGATCATGAATGATCACTCTTTTATAACTATGAATGCAATCGATCACAAAGAAAATATTTTGGTGACATTAATATTAAAAAGTTTTCACCAAATTGAGAACTTAACAAAACAGCTAATAAGACTTATGACTAAAGTAGGAAGAGGATAGAAATATATGTAGGGTACTGATGACTGTATTTCTGGTCAACCTAGATAATATGAGACTAAAATGGTGTAGAGAACAAATTACAATAATGTTATGCTAGCTGATTATGTACTAATAATTTTCTTCAATGTATAATAGTGTCTGGACACTGTGTTCTCATTCTTTCAACTTTTTTTTTATTATTGATGTTTCTGTATCAATATGTGCAAATTGATGTACCAATGAACAGACAGATGATTCGTACTGTACAGTCAACCTTGAATATTGAAACTAAAATACCACGTGTATAGATAGAAGTGTTTATATATGGTCGTGGTTTCGTGCTATGGGTGTGTTAAAGCGCAACTCGTGGCGAGATCGAATGTGACGAGATGGTTGGAGACGCGTAAATGTGATTGATTGTCTATCGGATGGAAAAGACATATGACGTTGAATGAAAATGCGGTAGGTTAAGTTATTAGAAAGGTTTAGAAGAGTAGAATATCAGAAAATGTTGAAAGTTGATTATATTTGTACGGGCTTGTGTCGGGAAAAGTAGAACTTCGTTTTATTGGACAGAATGTGAAAAGATATATTGTGTGCAACATTTTTTTATTTCTCACTCGCATCGTTTCTCATTCTATACATGTAGTTATCTTGAACTTTGGAATGGCGTCACAGTGGCGTCACATGCATGTGTTGCATTACGTCAACTGTTTGACATATCAAGGGGGCGACACGTGGTACTTGAATGTCAGCATTCGTGTTCAACTGTCAGAATGGAAGAACAAACCATGGAACTGTACTTCCATGAGCAAACTTACCAAGTGGACTGATATCTTTGGGTGGGCGTTACAGATACGCAGCTGATATAGACGGACCATTGCGTATTTATCACAAATTATTATACCTGAGCTATATGACTTTCCTTACGATGATTCACGGACACTTAAATCCGCCGTGCTTTAATGCGGCTAAGCACACTATCTATGCCAAACAATGAATTACAGGTGCTTTTTGTGTAACCTGTCTTCATGTAACTCCCGTTTCGATTATGTTTTTTGTATCGATACAGTTGATTTGTATTTGTGTCGTTGTGCCTTAGAATTTCTTCAAAGTGCAAGTGTGTCTTACCGATTACCGTATTGTCTTCCAGGGGCATGCAATATCGCAAACATATCCAAAGCTTTCGTGACGACACCAACTTAGGGATGTTTTTGAATATATGTTTTCCTGCTTACAACGTAATGATGATTGTCAGACCCATGGTTCGACCATTAGTCTTCAAGTCCTGGTTATACCGTAGCATTGATGTGGGAGGGCAAAAAAAGATGAATAGAGATATACCGAGAAGTAGGGAGAGAGAGAGAGAGAGAGAGAGAGAGCGTCAGAGTCAGAGAGAGAGAGAGATAAGATCGAGGGGGTAGGATGGGTGAAGTCGGGGCCGATCAACTCGGAAGTTTGTTTTGTCGTGCATGTGTGCATCGTGAATATACCTAAAAGGGAATATCGTGACCAAATAAATCGCCTCCCATGGAGTTACACTAGCTCTCTGGTTTTCCTTGAAAAATTAGATCAGACAGATACTCGAGGGAGCAATAAGGGAGGGGAGAGGGGGCGACCGTATCCCGCGATCACGATAAGACTCCACGTTCATGTTTAGCTCAGACAGTCCTACACATGTTTGATATTTAATTCTTCATTTTCTAGTCACATCCATTAAGATATATTGCCAAATACTCCAGATGTCTTGCCTTTGTTGTAAAAATAATGTATCGAAATGTAATTCCACCTTTTTTTCAAGTGTTCACTTTTTTATATCATTATTTAGCATCTTGATATCGCGTTAATGTTTCAGAGTAATGATAGCCTTGTGTTTTCCATCGTTGATCAGTATTGGGGTCGATTAAAAAAAAATACTGCCCCTATTATGTCTAATCAAAAGGAAACTCCACCTTGACGGAATGTTGCTTACAAAAAATAAGCGAAAACCGAAGATATCATATCAATGAATCACAAACAATCTTTAAGAATTGATTTCGTGTACGGGATCCTCAAATCGGCAAAACCAACCGCGTGATTTGAAACCTTGCGCAGAGCCACTGCGATTCTATATAAAATCTCTTTATTCCACATTTTTTCATACCTTGAGTTCCCCGGTGCTGTTTTATTCAACTCTACTTGCCCATTTCCCTTTTTTATAAACTCCTCCTATCTTGACAAACACACAAAAAAAAATCATTTTGTACCAGTATTAATGGAATTTCTACTTCTCAACGCGCATCAGTATCATGATAATGTATCCAAATGCTCAATTCAGTATCATTAATATGTCAAATAAAATGTGTCGACAGAATGAGTGATTAGTTTTCACGTGAAGCATTCTTAGCTATGCACTTCCTAAATCCCGAAAATGTTGTGAAGTACGTGTATTTGAGATGATGTGAATTACTGAAATCAGCGTCCTCGTTCGTGGTTATTCCAGTAACTGGAGGTCATTTTTTACTTAATCACGTTGATGAAAACCACACTGACCATCGATACCTTAAAAAGTGAGAAATATAACATGAAATATTAATGATTAATCGAATATGATCCAAGTGCCTTTGTCAGTCGATTTGTTAGTACCAATTACCGACGGAATTTGTATTACGATTCCTGGAATAGTTTAAATTCCTACCTTCACCCGTTCCAGTGCAATGAATGTATTCAGTGCGTATTCACGTTGCCCTCCGATTTTGTACTACCGTAATGCTCGTAAAATGTCCTCATTATCATGCATTTTATACGTAAAATGGTCATTTTAGAAGTTAAATATTTATGATCCGATGTAATACTTAACGTAAAATAACGCAGCACGTAGACATGATTTAAATGTAGCCCATCTACTGTAATACTTAATATAGAATAAATACGAAATACTAAGAATAACGCGGAGACTGTAGAGTTTGAATTAAGCCCATTTATATAACATACAATTATTTCAGAAAGGATGGTAGAAAATCTCACTGGTATTGTGTTTTAAGGCACATGTTGTGTCAGTCGGCGATATTAAACTTAAAATGCAACAGTTCCGTGCATTACGTATCTCTAAAAGGTAATTCTGGACGCCTTCTGAAATAGGTAGAGTCACACGCCATCGATAGTGATATAGCCGATACACGAGAAGACCACTTGACAACATTTTAATATTGTACCATCGGTGCTTTACGAGGGGTTGAAACACTTCAAGTACACTTTAAGTCAATAGGACATTTAAGATATAAATCAAGAATTAGCACAATACGACTTGTGAGCGTGCAGTCTGAACTAATAGTAGCGAAACAGTTAAACAGTAGATCTGTTTGGTATAATATAAACGTGTATTAAATGGATGTACATAAGTTTAATACTTTACAATGTGTCTTTTTTGTCACACAATGTAACATGAAATACTTGTTTGTATTGCTTTCGTTTTGTAAATACTTGTATCCTTTTGAATTTGAATTAAAGAAATAAACATCTTTCTTAACAGTACTCAAGTGATGTGGACGTTGCTTTATACTAAGTACTGTCGTGCTTAGTGTGGTTGAATATGAAGTTAAAGAGGGGGGAAGAGAGAGGGGGGTGAGAGAGAGAGTGAGAGAGGGAGAGAGAGGAGAGAGATAGGAGAGAGAGACGGAGAAAGAGACAGAGTGAGAGAGAGAGAGGGGGAGAGAGAGAGAGAGTGGAGAGAGAGATATATATATAGAGAGAGAGAGATAGAGACGAGAGACTGACAGACATGACAGAGAAGCGAAAAAAAGAAAGTAAGAACGATTGCTGAATACCGACAAGGAATAGAAAATAAAAGGTTTCCTGATCGTCACAAAATGATGGTTGGATTCTCTAATTGAGCAATATCCACATTTATATGTTTTGGAGTCTACATATTTATAGCATTTTGGTATCAATTCAAAGAATCGTAAATACATTTGTATTGTCTCTGTATGTGCTTATGTGAGGTGGTATGTGTGAGTAGATATGTACGAGTGCATGTTATAATGCTATAATGTGCATTAGGTGTTTTTTAGTGTACGCATGTGTTTTTTTTTCTGTGAGTGTATGCATGGGTGTCACCTGTGGTTAGGTAAACAAAAGCGTGCCACTAAATCTGATAGCATGATTTATAGTTATTCACTTTGAAAGAAAACATTTATTGAGTATAATAGGCACGAGGGTATTAACACTGCTACAAAAGACTAATGACATGCATTTTGTTAAAATCCGGAAACGCTCTCCCCATAAAAAAGCACTCACTAACAATATGATGGATGGTTTATGTCGCGTAATCGTTTGAATTATGCGTATGATAATGACCGTATTGCGGTGGAGTTTTTTTTTTTTTTTCATTTATGTGATACTATTTGTTTTCCATTACCAAAATCGGTGCATACACAATGCAAAGAACTGCAGAGCATAATGTATTCGCCCAGATGCGTATGGTAATCAAAAATATAAGTGCCATTGTCCCGTCAATACCTCAGGAATACCAATATCATGTTTTTGACCATATGGTACAACCTCTTCCACTCCCATTGCCCTTATCTCTGTCTGTCTGTCTGTCTGTCTGTCTCTGTCTGTCTGTCTGTATCTCTGTCTCTGTCTCCCTCAACCTCTCTGTATCTCTGCCTCTCTCTCCCTCAACCTCTCTGTATCTTTGTCTATCATTCTCTCTGTCTCTCTGTCTGTCTCTCTTATTCTCTCTCATTCCCTCTCATTCCCTCTCATTCTCTCTCTCTGTCTCTCTGTCTCTCTGTCTCTCTCTCTCTCTCTCTCTCTCTCTCTCTCTCTCTCTCTCTCTCATTCGCTCTCTCCCATCCTCCCCCTCTCTCTATTACCTATCTCTGCGTCTCTAAATCTTTTCTCCTCTCCCTCCTTTCTACCAATCTGTTTCCACACATTCTACTGGCATGACTATTATGGCCAAACAACAATCGAAAAACCAGGTAGATCGTGCAGATAAACGCGTGCCAAAATACACCAAAATGTTCCAAAATCTTATTCATATTGTTTACTATTGTCTCCCAGCAAAAAGGGAAGGAAATCAAGGGACAGGAATAACCGTCTCATTTGGGGAATTATTTGATCGAAATGACGTTTTTGACAGACCCCCTATTGCGTTTAGAGGAGGTAGATACAATCTAAGCGGATCCAATGACTTAAAAGGGGTTGATTTGTTTTTGGTATAGGAAAAAAAGGGAAAGTACATGCGTGAAAGGCATAGTTGTTTAATAATAATTGAATGGGGTGGTTTGAAACACAAGAGTGGCATTAAACACAATGATGATTAATGCCCTTTTTACATTATTGAACATTTCAATAAAAAATCGAGAATTAGTAGGCAATGTGATGTTATCACATATAGACATGATGGTAGTAATAATTGTAATGTCGGTAAATATGTTCCACGATCCGCGTCCGATTTAATGTACAGCTTCAGAGATTGGCACTACCGAGTAGGCCTAGTATAATGAGTGAGGATGTGAGCTACTTCTTTGATCAATTCCCGGGTCCTGGCTGGCGTTTTGAACCACATACGCACTCATGAAAGACGACTTGCACAACGACTTGACCACCATGCCAATCTGTGAGTTTGTTATCATATCCCGCAGACCCTAACACGACGATGCTGATGGCAACATACTAGCACACGATGCTGCTGACGACCACGTTCAAACACACGACGCTGTAGACGACAACGTTCAAGCAAACGACGCCGCTGACGATTACTACGTACCACAACACGACGCCCCTGACGACAACGTATCAGCTCACGGCATTGCTAACGACAACCTTCCAGCACAAAACGCTGTATAAGACCACTACGTACCACAATACGACGCTGTTGACGACAACGTCCAAGCACACGACGCTGCTGACGATTTCTACGTACTACAATGCGACGCCTCTCACGACAACGTATTAGCACCGGCTCAGCTGACGAAAATGTAGCTACACGACTCTGCTAATGACAACGAGATTGGGTCATAATATGCACGGCCCAAGGACAGCGGCAGAGAGGTGGTCGACGACGACATCCTCACACATCTGACTACGATGCCGATGACCTCCGACTCCACACCGGTTAATCCAATCTGGCCCAGACTGAAAACGCCATGGTTATCTTATGAACATGTTTTAATCATATCTTTCAACCAAATATTTTATTGCATATATATGTGCAAATATTTGGGTAAAAAAGAGTATAATATTACATATATTTGATATAGCCCTAAGATTGCACGTCTTAAGTGGGCACCAAACATTTTGCCCAAAATATCTCAAATTTAGGACACCCCTGTAGTGAAAATATGTGGAATTACGTGACTGCCAACACTATCGTGACTAGTGAGTTGCATGCTGTCAACAGCTTTGCAAAAAAATAGTTGAATGTTGAGTTTGAGAATGCAATGAACATGCACTCTGACTAATGATCAGCATCTCTGACAATGAAGTCATGTTATTTCGATGTCCTATATTACTATCACACGCAGCACGATGGGCGGAAATTATGAATTTAAACGGTGTGCCTGTGAAAAGCGATTGCGCTTTTCTTCATCGTTAGATGGCGCGCGACTGACCTAAAGCCGCACAGAATTCTCGCCCAGACAGTTATGTTATAAAGATAGGAACCATGAAAGATAAATATTCTGAGCTCTAAATATTGACTGATTAAGCTCCACATCACATTTCACTGCTGAACAGATATTTGACATGCGTTAAATGATCATGAAGCTCAAACTATAATAACGAATACATATTCATTACCGATACCCGAAACCTAATTGATTAAATAAATTGCAAAATTAGCATACGTCAGGCATGAAACTTTAGATATGATAAATTATGATAGACGGTGTAGGGAGATAGTGGTAACGATTATCGGTTGTAATCATGGCAAAATCGTTTTTCCGTTATCGTATTTCGTTTAATTTCGATGATTTTATAATTTTGAGGTGATTCCATCCTAAATTAAGCTAGAATAGAACCCGTGGTTATGGCAGATTGGCGCTCCATTTTTTTCACTTCTATCCTAATAGTTCAACTAAAGAAGTACATGTGTGCCCAAAATGTTTCAAACTCCTGTCTTTCTCCTCCCCTGTCTCCATCTCTCATTTATGCTCACGCTACTACTTCTACTACTACTACTACTACTACTACTACTACTACTACTACTACTACTACTACTACTACTTCTACTACTACTACTACTACTACTACTACTACTACTACTACTACTACTACTACTCCTACTACTACTTCTACTACTACTACTACTACTACTACTACTACTACTACTACTGCTACTACTACTACTACTACTACTACTACTGCTACTACTACTACTACTACTACTACTACTACTACTACTACTACTACTACAACCGCAACTTCTACTACTACTACTTCTGCTTCTTCTACAATTACTACTTCAATTCCTATTACTAAAATCATTACTCTTCCTCTTCTATTTCCTCTTATCGGATTCGACTTATTTCTTTTCACACTTTTCAGCTGAGTTAAGTACAATGGTACATTCAACTATGATTGATAACTCGATAAACTCAATCATAGCTCAACCTGCTGAGAGCATCATGCGTGTGTTTAAACATTCAGAATCAATACCACCAAACTGTCGACAAGCTAGTCATTCAGCTAGCGTGTCCTTATTCACCTATAGTCACAAATATTATCTATTCCACTGTCAATAGGCAACCTCAACAGGTCTTACTGTTTGAGAATTTTCTGTCATGTCCCGTTTTCCCCCTCAAAAGTGACATCTTCCTAATATTTGTCCTGTACCGAAAACCAATTCATCGAAAAAAAAAAAAGAAGAGAAAAGAATCGCGCTCGGAGGAAATAGCCTGGCTCCCAGGCTGTTGGATTTTTTTTTATTCAAACTGAAAAATATAGTCTAGTTTTCTAAGACTAATCACTTTAACAGTGTCGTCTTTTCTCAGTCCGTACCATTACCAGAGATAAAATTGGGAACGATTAGTCTACTACAGACAGACCCATTTATTGAATAGTTCGATTTAGAAATGCCCAACAGCCTGGAAACTAGGCTAGGACGGAAGTCGCAGGAAATAGCCGCGAGTAGGTTTCGTGAAAGGAAATATTGACAAGCGTGTTGTCAAACACGAATGATGATGGTGATATATCGTTTGCCTGGTTTTGGATTGCGCTCTGGCGTCGGCGTGTCTGGGCGGACGAAGCACACACAAAAAGTGGTTCAAAATTAATGTCGTTCCATTTCGGTATTGACGGAACGCAAATCTTCCCTCATCCTACGCGCGCGCGCGCTTTAACTCCTTGCCTGCCAACCGCATGCGTACGGTTTCACCAGTAATACACACAAGTGCCATAGATCAGCATTGGGACAGGAAGGGTTAATACTTCCAATAATAATGTGTGGTTTCGGTTCAAATGTGTGGGATGATATGGAACAATGTCAGGCTCGTTAAAGGTCCCCTGTCATCAAAATTTATGTCGACTTATGTTGATGCAACATAATGTGTACATAACAAAATCACTCACTGTTCAATAGAAATTTTTAATATTTTGGAGGCGGGGCTTATCAGTGCTGAGAAAAAATATAGAAAAATTATTTTGAAATATATGAAACATATTTCCACTGAACAGTTAGTTATTTTGTTATATACATATTAAATTGCATCAACAGAAGTCAACATACATTTTGATGACAGACGCCCTTTAAGGCGGATCAATGTGTTGATTGCTACCCCGGGAATACCTTTACGATGCACCTGAACTCACCGCGTAGTGCGTGTGGGTGGCTTAGTGATGAGAATGTGTTCCATACAAAGTGCGAAGACGGGGTCATTGACCCGGTATCGTTGTAACATGACTGGTGTGGAATTGACACGTGATCATGCAGGTTGCTATAATTCTCAACGATTTACAGGCAGGTAGTTTGACTTTCTGTTCTGTTTAAATACAGACATTGTTGGAAAATAGCTTGCTAAAAAGACTGAAGTTGTTATCATGTCATTATGCTGACTAAAATAAAAAAAAATAAAGTAGTTCCTTCCTCATACACCGACTGTGTTGAATGTAACATAAGAAGTGCTCATCATTTTACGACTATAAATCAGGTTTGAAATATATTTTGATACATTATATATTTAATATTATTTCAAATATATAGTTCGATACATGTTTGAAAAATATCCTATAATTAACAATGACCATAGTTTTGTGAATCATAATGTTACATAGTTCTTAATGGTAGTATTTTGTCTATTGCGCATGCATTTTGTGTTTTGAGAGAGAATGAACCATGTTTAGATTGACTTTGTCTGTCTATCTGCCGTTCTGATAATCATTAGTTAAGTAATTCTGAGTGGTAATACTTTGTATATTGTGAAAGACAGAAGTATAAGAAAATGAATAAGAATATGAATATGAATAATGATAAAGGGATGAACGACATGGAGATTGACTTTCAGCGTCTTTCAGCAAGCATGACAAGGTTGAAAAAAAACCGAACAGGCCTGCTTGTTCTCACGCCAAAAGTAAAGGATCTCTCAAAAACTAGATCTTTCTAGATTATTTCACACTAAAACATCTACCTGAACAAAAAAATGCCTTATGATTTTTGTACATCTTTAATCATACAATATATGAACACAATATAATACTGACCCAGTATTCGAACTGACCCCAACCTATATCACCGAACTTCATTTTGGGGTAAATAGAAATAAAAATATTAACCTAAAGTAAACAGAAATTGTCTCACCAAAGTCATGCGGGTGCGAGTGTGATAGCTAGTTTCCTTACATTTTTATTGTAAAATTACATCGCCATCTGACCTACATCCGGGATATAATTTATCTATTTCAATTTTGTCTTATTTTTATATTTTTGTTCTTATCAGGAGAAGATACTGCCTTACAAGAGATTGTGCAAACCAAAAACGCTGACAGACTGGATATAAGTAAAGCTATGATGGGAAAAAAAGATACTCAATCATTTTTGTTAACTACAGTAAAAACTGGACAGCGTGTATCTTTTTTTTTCAGGTAGGAAAGATCGACGGCCCTACATGACCAAGAGAGAGAGTGAGATGGGGGAGAGGGAAAAAATGGAGAGAAAGGGAGAGCGAGAGAGTGAGAAAGAGAGAGAGAGAGAGAGAGAGACAGAGACAGAGAGACAGAGAGAGAAGGGGGGAGAGACAGAGAGAGGGAGAGGGAAGGGGGAGGGAGAGACGTGGTGTAGAGAAAAAAGCGATACAGAGAGAGGAGGAGAGAGAAGGAGGTAGAGGGAGGGGAGAGGGAGATAGAGATAGATAAGAGAGAGAGAGAGAGAGAGAGAGAGAGAGAGAGAGAGAGAGAGAGAGAGAGAAAGAGAAAGAGAGAAAGGGAGAAGGGGAGGGAGAGAGAAGGGGGCTGTTGGAGGACGGGTGTAACATATGTGTGTTAGAGGAAATAGATTCCACCATCATCACGGTCATGACCACGGTAAACGATAACTTTGACGCACAATCGTTAATCTTGTATGGTTAATTGATTGATCATAGTTTATTGTGATACATGTACCAATGCAAAACAGTGACACTTAAAGACCCTCAGGCAAAATTGCTCGTGAGCGTACCTCACATTTGCAGAATAAACCTAAATTTAGTACTCATAAGCGTGGTAAGATACACATTATTACATGTATACTGCCCTACTCTGACAAAAGGAAGCAAGAGGCAAATCACTAAAATCTGGGTTATTGGCACTCTTAGATTGTACCCAGCATTTCGTACATACAGGCAAAATCTGGACAAGAGATATTCATCTTGCTGCGATATATCTAACATGATGTGGTGTTGCACGGATGCCAGCACTGCAAGTGACAGACACATTTTCTCTATTTTACAAGAAAAGTCTATTTTGTTAGTTGCTTCTTCGTGTCAGATTAGGGCAGTATATAGCTATCTACAGGTGTATCGAAGGCACAGCGGAAGGGGGGATTCAATTCATTGTGGTGATATTTCTTTCTTTCCGTTTTTATTTTGTTGAAGAAAAATGCTAACTCTTGAAATATAATGTGGAGCATCGGAGGGCCAGACAAAACATAAAGATAGACGGCTCTAAATGTTTTGTTTTGTTTTCTCACTGAATGGGGGTCAGCAGTTTCACTCCCTATGCCAACAGCGGCCGGGTAAAGTAAATATCGAGTTTAAATACACCATGCTGAACAGCAGATATGATTGATAAGGTCTGCAATGGGTGAAAAGTTCACGTGTATATATAGTTGGTGCAAAATGTACACACAGGCCGGATTTTTCCATTCTCACTGAATAAAACACGACACTTCTAAATGTTTAAACCATATTGATTCGAATGAAAATCTTACCAATTTATCCCCTTCTAAATGGTACATCACAGTAAACCAACTTACTTTCATGAAGCAAGCAAAACAGAACGAGTTGTCGTTATGTTAATGTCAGAAGCGTGAACAAATTTTATGAGCAGTTACACCGCTTAATAAATCAATTGGTAGCTTAAATATCAGCGCATTGAACATATGTGAAGTATTCATAATTTAATTTATATTACCTGTAAAAGTGCGTCGATATCATGTTGATACACACTACACTACTATAACCATGATATAAGCGCAGAGAATATATGTTACGCAGAGTATTTTGGATATATTCATATGTTATATATTGGTTTTATAATACCTCTTATTATCCATTTTACTATGCCGCCAGTGATTGTCAATTGTCTCTTCTACACACACACACACACGCACGCACAAATACACATGCTCATACACACACTCGCAAAGGAACATATACAACATATCTAGCATTATATATTATGTAAAAGAATCATCATCTCAATTGTGTACATTCATACATTTGTAATATAAATAACTTATTAATTATTATGATTTCATCACAAGGAAACATTTATAACATTGTTTTTCGTATTGGATTACATACTTTTGAACGCACGTGGTCGTTCTTTTTCATTAACGCCAAAAGCGTCTCATAGTCCAAAGATAATTGCGAACACAGAGTTAGAACATTTTATTTTCATAGCCAAAACAGCAACGCATTGGTCATTGAATTCATGTTTTGTTTCGTGGTATGTAGAACTGTTGTAATATTAAATACATGGCATGGAGACAAAATAAGAGATAGAGAGAGTGAGGAAGAGGAAGAGATAGGAAACAATACATGTGCGAATAAAATGATCAAAATAGAGACAGACAGACAGACTGACAGACAGACAGACAGAGATGGAGCGACATAGACAGGGAGACGGGGCTTTAAGTACGTGCAAAGAAAACATGGACATGTGAAAAATCCATTATCTATTGTGTCGAGTGATGGCGCTATTAAACTAATTGACTTGATTACTATACATGCAACGCATTTTGCATGTGTTCGGCACCAATTAAACGAATACAAAATAACATATTTTATATGATTCTTCTTCTCAGACTCTCTTTGAAATACGGGAATATTACCCTTATACATCCCTTTTTAAGTATCAGTCGCTTCTTGATCGCAGTAGCTATCTGGTTCTGTTCTTGAATCCATAACGACAGAAAGAGATCTGTATAATTCGTTCTCCACCATCATCGTATTCACAGATCCTGCCGTGTTATCATCGGGCTCGCCACTAAAGGACGTAGTATCATCGTTCCCACATTCCATTTCGGCACTGCCCAATTCTCTAACATCCACATGTTTATTGACAAGATGGTGCTCGTCAGTGATTTCGTTCGTGTCTGTGATTGCATCACTGCCTCGGGTATTTTCATCATCTTCAACAATAGTTTCGTTTTCACCGTCGTCGTCATCTTCGCAATCGTCGTTGTTCTCATCAAGAAGGTAGATAGGCTGGGGGAGATCCGCCAAATAAGCTGCATCATCAGGCAGGGTATCCTCCAGTACACGACAGTCCGATTCCAGCTCGTTTGGAGACGTGTTCGTTCCGTCGGCCCCATCGTCGCTTTCGTTCCGAACGACGGTGTGGTAAAATCCTTCGGGAACAGTGTCGTCGTAGATATCACCATTCCGTTCATTGTTTGAAGACATGTTCATTTCGACGTTGACGGCCTCATCGTCGCTTTCATTCCGCACGAGGGTGTGGTAAAATCCTTCGGGTACGGTGTCGTCGTAGATATCGTCATCCTGCTCTTGTTTGGAAGACGCGTTCGGTTCGACGTCGGCATCATCGTCGCTTTCGTTCCGCACTACAATGTGATAAAAGCCTTCGGGCACGGTGTCATCGTACAGATCGTCCCCCTGTGTACTGGTTGTTGCTTGCGAGCGGTCTTCATCCAGTGATTTGTAGAGCTCGTTGTCGACCATGCCATCGTTGCTCGTCGCGTCCCATCCGTGAAACTCTCGACCTTCGGTGCTGTAGCCGATCTTGCACTCTGCATTGTTCTCCTGACACATCTGCGTAGCTTCAGTATTTCCAACTTGTTGCATTTCGAAAGGAATTTCTTGATAAACCTCATTGTCTGGTTCTCCACCTCGCTTTATACTTGGACCACCTTCGCTACATCCATAGAACTCGATATCGTTATTGTTCTCGCGATACGGAATGCACTGGTACTCGTCGCTGCCGATACCACTTTCGTTATCGCGATAGCGGTCGGACTCCCCTTCCCCGCCCAGCGTCTCGATGTACGTCGAGTATCGCGGCTCGTCCTGGATACTAGCTTGTGAAACCCGTTTGTCCGTCTGGTGCGAATTTAAGCATGGTAAGGTATCGTCTTTGGTCTGGCTACCGAACTGAAGGTTAGCGACGTCAGGCTCATAGCCCGGATTGGCGTGGCTGTACACTTCGTCGTCCGATTCCTTGCTCCGATCAACAAGTGGGGGCTGCCGCCTAATGAAAAATAAATAAAAAATAAACAAATTATCATCATCATTAATGACAATCAGTTACTAACAGTAGTCCAGTGCACATTACAAAACAATTTTTGACATAATCCTTTGTGCACCAGACAAAATGCTAGTGTGTGGGATTTGTGTGTGCAAAAATGCATCACTGGTACATACAGAGTTACACGGAGTTCTCAAAGGCTATTCAGAAGAATAAGCCATCTTCTCTCCAGCTTCCCATTTATAACACATGGATGTAAGTCTTAGGTTGGACTCGAACTGAGATAAGGAGTCAGTGGACATAACCACTGCGCCACGCCACCTTACCTTCTTCCCTGTATTCTCCACAGAACCCCGATGAGGAGGACGGCAACGAGCAGGAAGATGACCCCGACCATGACAGGGACAACGATGCGTTTGAGACCTGTACAAGTAAGGGGGAGATGACTACATTGAAGACATTTTCTGAGAACGTGTTTTATGCAGGACTCGGCATGACCAGTTTGCATGGTTACAGTACGATAGTCCGAAGGTTCGTTATTCCGAAGGTTCGTTATACCGAAGGTTCGTAATTCCGAAACACGTAACTTTCCTATACCTCGATGCTCGTTGGTCCGAAAACGAAAAAGGGTTCGTTAATCCGAGCATTTGTCGCGTAACTTTCGGAATAACGAACCTTCGGAATAACTAGTGCTTCCCGTTTGCATAGCACTATGCATCTTGAATTTGTAGATGTTCTCGGGTAGTCTGTTGAATATATCTTTACTATGCATAGCTGGACTTACATTAGGGCCCTGTTGAATCAAATTTACCATTGATGTTAAGTTTGCTACCAATGGCACTTTTATGGAAACCTTGGATTCCATTGGCTGTCGATTGGCGTTACCATGATAGTTGCTATTGATGGCAGAGTTACCATTAATGGTAAGTTTTATGCAACGGGGCCCAAGGGTCTAGTGTCAAATTAACATCTTTAGCGTGTGTATTTAACATGTTTAATCTATTATTCTGTTAATATAATGGCTCACGTGTTGCAAGATTTAGGACTTAAAATAATTATTCGGAAAAACTTGAGTTCTAACTCAAGAACACGCATGTTGTCAAATACTCGTTACACAATTGTGAGAAATTTCTTACCAGTCTGAAGGTCTGTCGACCCGGACGAGTCGGTGACCTCGGTTGACGTCGAGTAGAACATGGTGTCCTCGGTTGTCGTTGTGATGAAAACGGGTGACGTTGTGTGCGCGGTCTTCATCTTGGGAGAATGGGACCGGGTTTGATGCCCGTGGTCTACAGTGGACATCATCCCCTTCGTTCCCGCGGACACCAGCTCCGACGTCGTCACTCTCGAGGTCGGGACGTGGGAAGATGCATTAGGAAACGAAGTACCGCTTGAAGGATCGGACGTCGCCGTGACGTTATTATCAGCTGGAGTCATCGTGATCGTTCCATTATCAGCCGGGCCAAGCGGGGTAGGTGTGCCGGCTGTTGGTGTAATGTTGTAAGCAAGACAGGCATGAGAAGAAACGATCAATGGTTAAGAATAAATCACAGTTTCATTGTGTACCATACGTGTACCATGTTTACACACTCATTTACTCCAGGACCCTTAGTGACAGCGGGTGAAGACACCCTGCATAAATAAAACTGGAAATAATGAAAATGAATAAATCAATACTCAACCATTCACAAATTCACTCACTCAATGTATGTATTAACTGGTGCGCCAGAGAGTATCTTTCTCTATCTATGGGATTTGTATGTATTACTAGTGAAAAATGCACACACACACACACACACACACACACACACACAGCATACTAGGGATTCGTTCTAACATTCATCATTGCAGTAATATCCCAATATTTGCTTCATGTCTTTATTCACCACCCCTTCTCACCACTCGTCCATTTTTAGAAATTGTTCACACACACACACACTCATAGGTTTTAATGATTAATAAATTGATTCCATTTGAACGCTCAGAATATGATTGCGAAGGCATATAGCACCTTCACCTATTCACTATCTGACAATGCCAATGCTTGAGATTTTGGTGGGTCAAAAATGATAGTTTTGGCACAAGATGGGCGGTGTGTATTGACAAAGCAGAAACATAAAGGAAAAACGATCGTGTACCCTGATTTTCATGTGCAGTAACGACGATCCAAAACCCTGCGAAGCAAGTTGAACGATCACTTTCGAAAAAGATCCACATGTACTGTGTCTCTACTTCCATATCGGGTGGAACTTCGTCCCCGCCGAAGATTCCGATCACTCCCGAATTGGGGCCGAAGATATTCCGACCCTTTCCGATAGTCACCGAGTCATACTGAACATCTTCCAGCTCAAACACTTTGAATTGGAGGAGGACAGTGTGGCTAGCTGGGGCTGTGATGGTCCACAGTTCGTTGACGAGGATCGGGTAGTCTTGGGGAAAGTTGGGCGAGAAAATGTCCGCTCGACCGTTTGATCCAAGAGTGATGTTTCGCTGATCCTCGGCATCTGACGGTCACGAAAATAATCACAAAATATCTAGATTATGATTTTTTTGTAATTTCAGTGAAACCTGCTATAGCGACCATCTGCCCATAAAGACCACATATTTTGTTGTTTTCCGTGATAACTTTTTTTTTTATCGTATAAACCTATATCCAACATGTCCAAGACGGCCTGCTAATAAAAGACGCATTTCCTGTCTCATTTAAGTGTATCTCTATCGTCATATTTACTACTCTTGGCAGAAACTTCCTGAATTCAAACATGGTAAAGCTAGTCTTTGCAGTTTCAGACACACTGACTGGCTATCGAGGGTGCCAATATTTAATATATTTAACACAAATACATTCCGAATACAAACATATTAGAGTTACTCTTTAAAATTTCAGACCCATTACTTCAGACTGACTCACTGACTCACTGACTGACTGACTTACAAGGGTCTGTGACGAATCCTGCACACTAATATTTACCACTTTTGACGGATACTATCTGCAGGCTAAAGCCGACATCTTCCCCGCTAATATCCGTGACGAATCGCAGCCAGCACTCTGACGATTCGGAGAAAACGCCCACTTGTGATGCGGTCCCAGAGAACTCGGCGATTACGCTGGACGCATCGTCCGGATCGATACCGTTTCCAATGGTCAAGATGTCGTAGCGAGTCTCCGTCTCGAATTCATCGAAGAGGATGAAGAATTTGAATAACCGATCGGTGGTTATTATCCATGATATATCGGCATTGTCTGGGTAGTCGGAGTTTGGGTAATATGGCGAGGTCAAGATGTCGGAGTGGTGTCCGGGTATGTAGTTGTCTAGGTTTGATTCTGGAGGAATGAAATGTGTAAAAATGTAAAGAGGATGTAATACAGGAGTCTTACTTTTACACTGCATTTTTACAAGTCTTAACATTTTTTTCCTAAGGACAATTCAACAAACACTTCCAGATATCATTCTTTACACACAAAAACACACACCTGACTATCAGACATTGAATTTCTGCAACACAGCTCTCGATAGACTTTGAAATGTTTGACATTTA
The DNA here is from genome assembly GCA_963669155.1 of Arbacia lixula. Classification (NCBI taxonomy): domain Eukaryota; kingdom Metazoa; phylum Echinodermata; class Echinoidea; order Arbacioida; family Arbaciidae; genus Arbacia; species Arbacia lixula. Next base: position 10,786,866 of record OZ022586.1, on the reverse strand, counting down.
AGATTATCTAAAACTATTTTGATGATTGGTTGCGTATTTTTCATGGAAAACCTGAAACGGCGGGTTATTTGAAATATAGCTTCATTTGTCCTAAAATAGACTTTTAACTCTTTATACACGACAGCAATAATGCACTACGCTGTACAAATAATACACAGTTGTCCCGAATTGTCCCGAGTCACATTCAGCGCTGGTCAAGATAAATCATAAGTTCCACCGCAATTTAACTCGCTACAACTCAGTTTAGCGGGAGAGATATGCATGTACCTTCTTCTGTCGGACGTATCTTGAGCTCAAAACCGTCTTCGTTCACCAAGATATCCGTACTCATCATCAGCCACACGTCACGAGTAGGTGCGATGACGTCATCAGGGATGAAGTCTCCAGAGTACCGCACGAGTGTACCAGCGCCATCTACGCCGGAGGGCACCATTCCAGTCCCGATGGTCAGGTAGTCTGATTCTTTTTCCATGTCAAAGTCCATGAACCTGATTTGAACCCGGGACCCACTCTGCCCGGTCACGAACCACAGCTGGTTGAAACTGTTGGGGTAATCCTTTGGGTAGTTCTTTGATGTGATTTGTGCTGTGCGGTTTGTTTCCAAAGATATCACTTGGGTTTCTAGAAAACAAACATATAAATTGTGATATCAATAATTAACAATACGACAAATGATAATGAATGTTATGACTATGATAATGGAAACAAAATAATTTACAATGATGATAATAACATAATTATGTTGACACAATAACTATGATACCAATAATGTTAATAGTACTACCACTAATGATAATAATGATGAAATGATAATGAAAGAAATGATACTAACAATAATCATTATAAATAATACACTTGCCCTTTATTGATTCATACAAGACTAGTACTGCTTAACTTAACTTTCAAAATATAATAAATATTCTTCCCGGTCACTGGATACCTGTTTTAGCCTGCGCAAAGTATGTGTGCACCATCTTCATTTCAATGGTTGCATTCCTTGCCGGCTGCTATTTTACAAGCGCGGATTAAAAATTATCTAAATATTGTCTTTCACATCCCGGAGAGTATGTCTTCACCTCGGTGAACTCCGTGAAGAAAATGAAATAGATACTCAAGTGTCGTGCTGTCCTGTAGTAGCAGCAGGAAATGAACCCATAATTCTATCGTCAAAAGCTGCACATGACTTCTGCACATTCGCTATGTACATGCTTAAGTAGGCTAGACTGGAAATACAGTTGTATCTTCACAATCGTCTCGTGTGACATTACCTTTCAACTCTATCTCGAATCTTCTCTCAGAGGCAGGATCTCTTTCCGGTCCCGATACCAGCCACACCCACGTGTGCTCACTCCGCGAGATGTACGTCACAGGTGTCACATGATCGCTACCCGTCACATTAACCGTCCAATCAGAACGGTTCACGCCATCACCATAACCGTCTCCGATGAACAGAAAATCCACGCCGTCCCGCAGAAGAAGTTCGTTGAAGTGGAGGAAGACATTTCTGTCACTCGTAGTAGAGATGATCCAGTAAAATTGGGCGTCGGACGGAAAATTTCGAGGAAAATATGGGGAGAGGATGTTGACCTCCTCGTCCGGGGCCAACGTTATGTTTTCGACCAGACCTGGAAAAGGATGAAGGGCAAAGGAAGGACAATGGGTTAGAAGAGGGTCCAGAGAGAGAAAGAGAGAGAGAGAGGAGAGAGAGAAAGAGAGACAGAGAGAGACAGTGAGAGAGAGAGAGAGAGGAGAGAGAGAAAGAGAGACAGAGAGAGACAGTGAGAGAGAGAGAGAGAGAGAGAGAGAGAGAGAGAGAGAGAGAGAGAGAGAGAGAGAGATATGAAATATTTTGACTACATTCATTTTTAGGTGATGACGAAAACAAATTCTTAGTCTCAGTGCACACATTGTTATTTTGGTCATCCCATTTTAGTTGTTGATCTATAAAAATATGCAGCAGAATTCGGTTGCGTTCGATGTTGGGACATACGATTAAATGTAATTTTGTTCACGAGACAGCTCATGTTGCCTATTAATTCCTCATTATTGAGACGAAGACTATAACATTTACATGACTATGATTACAAACCAAACAGCCCAAAGGCACTAAGTCCACATCTGTGTACATTTTGCCATAATGGATTATAGCTCATTGTGTATACTGTTCAATTAGTCTTAACCCTCTCAGTACCAGAGTAGTAAAATCTCATTTACTTATTACACATGTCATACACGTACGGTAGTCTGAGTGTTAATTACCTGGCAGTTGGCAGACCGTCGGTGTAAGAAAGGACAGGACACCGATCAACGACAGATACGCAGTACTCACGTCCATCGTGAAAGCATCTCCTTCTCCTGAAAATAAAGCCATACCATTATCATGATTATAGCTCCTTCTCCGCTAGACTCCATGTTGCCCTATGGAAATGGTGTGTGCAAACATGCCCCAATGGCGTACAAAGAATTAACTCCTTCTCTGCCAGACTCCATATTGCCATATGGGAATGGTGTGTATTACCAGTGCAAACATGCCTCAATGGCGCTTTAAGAGTTAACTCCTTCTCTGCCAGACTCCATACTGCCTTGTTGGAATGATGTGTAATACCAGTGCAAAAATGCCCAAATAGTTATGATAGTGCATAGAAAATTCTATGTGAGATTCTGCTATAGACCACTTCTCTACCTTTCAATGTAGTCTAGGTTCCAAACCATAGAGTGCATAATGAACATAACTCAGTCTGGAAACAAAGACTACGAGCAATAACAGATGATGCCTGCTCTTCAACATTGACCATTTGCAAACTTATCTCAACACAATTGATTTGATTTGATGCACTATTCCCATGAGACAGTATATGGAGTCTGGCAGAGAAGGAGTTAATTCTCAATGCGCCATTGAGGCATGTTGCTCTGGAAATACGCACCATTCCCATAGGGCAGTATATAGTCTGGCAGAGAAGGAGTTAACACTGTATGCGCCATTGCCTGCATTTCTTGCACTGAAGTCTGGTAGAGAAGGAATTAAACCATTGCTGTATTGTGATCCTAGGCACTGATTCTCTTTCTTTTGTCAGGAAGACAGTTAGAGAAAGGCCAAACGGATTATAACCCCTCAGTCAGTGTATTTTATTTCCGTGTTGGATTCATTGCACTACGTTCTTTGTTGAAAAGTATCCAAAGAAGGACGCATTTAGGGGAAGGATATTGATATATTCACCTCAGCGTACAAGTATGCATTTACTATCTGGTATGTTGAGGCAAAGTGGCAGGGGAGATTGTAACGTATATTATCAGTGAACGTGACTTGGCAAACTCGTCCATGAAACAAGTTACACATTCGATAGCTACAGCACTAGGATATTGTAGCTAGTGCAAGTTCAATATTTTTCTACTTAAAGGGACAGGTCAACTTAACATTGTTGTGGTTTCAATAAAAGGAGACACATAACAGAAATATATAGGTGAAGATTTGACGAAAATCGGTCAAGGGAAAAGAAAAAGTTATTTGATTTTCAAGTTTGAATTTTGTGACGTCACGTGCATATGTTATGTACATTTGTTTTCTCGAAAATCTGTATTTTCTCACAAAGATATGCATCTTTTTACTTGTGCATTTGATACATCATTGGAAATACGTTCTTACACACATACCTGTACGGAAAAAAATCCTTCCGTTGTCAAAACAGAAATAAAATAACATACAGGAGGCAAAATTTGAGATGGTTCAATTTCTAAATTTGTGTAAAATATGTCATTCTACATGCTTGCCAAATTCGGTGCTTTTAGACGAAAGTAGACACTTTTGGTCAATTATATCAAGCTATGCTGCTGGACTATAGTTGGTGATTGGTAATCATGAAACGTTACTAGCGCTAGTATATAGTTACACTAGTTGGTCGCAGAGAAACAATATTACTAGCGATTATGATATATATGTATGAAGTGCACCTGTCAGTATCAATTAAAGGGTTTATCAGTTATCATTATCCGTGAAAGGAGAAATGTTAAATGGCCACCCCCCCCCCCCACACACACACACACACATTATTTCAAGTGATCGAAGTGGAACATGATTACATGTTTCGTTGGTATTCATATTATCTGCCTGAAGAGGCTACTTCGTGAAATTTGGCACACATTGAGTATGATATAGGATTCAGGAAAACAAAACAAAATCACGTGGAAAAGACCAAATAATAGAGCTTACATGGATGTCACGAGGCAATTCTATCATGCCCGCTTTTGCCAGAGCTTCCTGTACGTGTCTATGTGGTTGAAAATATAAGTTTTCCGATAACATGCCTAACATGATCAATTGCCAAATCAAGAGGATTATAACCTTTTCTTTCCATTCAAAAAGTTATAACTGAATCTACATGTTTATTTACTTTGGACATGGCTGTTCTATAGTAAACAAGGAAAGATAGTACAGCAGCTAAACGAAACCACCAGAGCTTTCCATGTTTCCTAATGTTTGAATTTGTAAATTTTCCCATGACATGCATAATTTATAAGAGATAAAATAACCATATCAACGATAAAAATCAAATGATGTTTGAAGGTTTGCATGGTGGTATGATCAATCATGAGGGAGGTTTATGGTACACCGTGTGTAAGGTCCTGGGAGGACTGACATGAGAAAACGTGGAACGTGGAAGGAATACTCTACTTTCAAACCTCCACTTTCTCGCCTTTCCATTTCACCTTCAATTTTATCCACGTTTTCTCATCTCAGCCCTCCCAGGACCTTACACATGGTGTACCGTAAACCTCCCTCGTGATTGATAAAAATCAACTTCTCTTTCCGTTCAAATGATAATGAATGGATCTATACCGATCAACTTTTAACATTAATTCTATCGTACAAAAGCTAACTTGACATAAAGCGTGTGATACTTATAAATTACAAATTGATGCTTACCTATTTCTCTCAGCTGATCTGATACTGTTTGAAAATTCACCGTAAATGGGGCCAAGGATGGAGAACAAACCAACTATACCAAAAAGATGTGAATTTCCGTCTCACCCATCGAGTAGATGCCTACACTGCTACACAACATGTACGTTGACAATACGAAGACGAGACAGATAATAGTTCCGTGACTCTGACAGGTAAACTATGCCTTCTGATGACGTCACAAACTAAATCTTCCAGGGGCTAACAAATGGAAATGGATTCAACGCTTCCGTCAAAAAAGGTTCCACCTTTAACAAATGCGGTACGTGAATTTGGATCATATTCCGTCAAATCTTTGGCAGTGCTTAGGAATGTCACAGTGTTTATTAGCTATGAATTCTGTTCTTGATCAGGAATTATCAGGGGTGTCAGAAAATGTTACGTAACAGAGGTAAATACTTAAGTGGGAGGTTTATGTGATTGTGCGCTACTGTTGGTGTACGTATATAGGTAAGCCTGGCTGATCAATTTACTCACCTTTAATTGTTATCTGTGTAAATTTGTTCGTGCCGTAATAGACGTTTGAAAAAGCTACTAGTACGTGGTCACCTGCTACTTTATTGCGTGAATTACGTGCACGTGTACGCGCGATGACAAAACTTCAGTCTGACACCTCCGCCCATCCCCCCCCCCACCCCCACCCCCGCCCCTCGCCCCCTCGCACCCCCATTGCCCATGGATGTGTTAACTGGTCTCATATCGCATATATTTAACCCTTTCGTTCTTAATAGCAGGATGACATCACTTATAATGGTCATATCGAGCCAGACAGGCAAATCATAGGTCTAAAATCTACACCTATAGCTTTGAGTAAGCGTGGTAAGAGAAAATTGTGTAACTGTAAGTGCATGATTATTACTTTTTATTTATTTATTTTTTACAAAGAAATTTAAGGCATACACCCAGTAGTAAGGATAGCTTGCTCCATTCTGTAAATGACTGTTAATTTACAGGATGGAGCACACTATCCTTACTACTGGGTCATTTGCCTAAAATTCCTTTGTAAATTGAATTTATCCCATAAAGCCCTTACACTAAAAATCTAGCATCATTTTTTGTTTGTTTTGATGTCTCTAGCGGTAAAGTCCGTATTTGAGGTCATTGGAATAATTTGGGCTGTTTAACTCTTAATCTGTCATTAACGCATTCTTGCACAGGTATCCTATACACATACCGATAAATCGTGTGCGGCCTGGCACCGAAAGGGTTAAACGTTCCTTTGTATGAGGACAAGCTCCAAATGACATTAGTCAAGTTCGGGAGCATTTCGACCTAGCCTTTATATCAGGCCTTTTGACACTTATGATATAAATTGGAAACACAGAGGCATACATACCATTGACATTAAAAAATGGTCTAGGAGCAATCAATGAATTAGAATGGGGAGTTTTTTCTGAGTTTAGATAGAGAGGACGATTTGCATTGCTATTTACTTCTTCCGAATGTACTTCGTAAATATGTTATTAAAACTGTGCTGCATCCTTGGTGCCAGGCTAACTCGACTCGTAGCAGCGACTGCACCGTGTATGTTTTTTATAGGTAAAATCTCAATTTTCCGGTTCAATCAATAATTACTTGTTACTAAACCCGAAGAACTAAGACTTGAATGTTCGTAGGACTGTGAATTGGTGAGTTTTTCCTCGGATCGTAAAGAGAACCGTAAGTTACATGACCTTCCTTAGCTCAGAAGACCGCATATTTCTACTAACAACAGTCCCACATATGCATACACGTGGTAGTGTCTGCTTTGGTGAAACACATTCGCTTCATCATGTTTTGAAACTATTGTTATGCTGTGTTTATACTTTATATTTGACTATACCGACATGAAGTTCGTTTCAACTGATGACTTTGGTTTGGCTAAACTTTGTAAGTTAACAAATACGAGTAGTCTTGACTCGAGTCATATTAATAGCTAGTACTGTTATGGTTTTACTTTTGGCACACTGTCAGAGCGCCAGGCATGTTGTTGACAAAATCTTCGCCTGTGGCTGTGCTATCTGGCTGCAGTTAGTCATGTCTTCAGGCTAAATACATTACACTTACCAAAACCTTATGCTAAATGTTAGCTAAATTAATATATGTAGATTTATTTATTTTATCAACAAATTAATCAACCTGGAAATTGGACCAGGACCAGATAGTGCACTGTGGGGTAGACAGGAATAACGAATAACCGTCTCATTCGGGGGCATTCTTTAATCAAAATGACATTTTTGGACATACCCCCCGAATAGAGACGGTACATCCACATCGAACGCACAGTGGCCAGGTTCTTATGTGTACAAGCAAATACAAGGTTTCCCCTAAAGTTAGGGGAGTTAGTGCAAAGTCTATGGGAAAACGGATTTTGGAACTAGACATAGCGACTTCGTTTAAGAATCTAACATCTTTCAAGCTATGATGCAACAAATTTACTTATATCAAAATGAGATCTATATTACATATTTATAAATTCTAGGACTAAGATTCCACCAAATGTATAGAAAGGTGAAAATTAAAGACTTACTTTCTGCCGATCACACGTTTATCGCAGACATTTTCAATCTGCTCGAGTCTGACATAAATTTAACCAATCAGATTGTTCGACGGGTTGTTGACTATGAATATTTAAATCATCAATCGGTTTGACGAAAAAAAACACAGCACACGGCTAACGAGCGGGAAAAAAATGTGCGCATGCGTGAAATTACTTATTCATATATGCATTATCATTAGCGTTTTCATATTCAAAATGGCGACTCGCATCGATCGCCATACAGTGTACAGGTACAATGTTCAGTCTCTAAATAGGGCGTTCAGAGGAGCCAGATGCAATCTCAGCGGATCCAACGTCCTATAGAGACTGATTTTTCGGTCTAACTGTGGGGGTGCTAGAATTGGATGTAAGAAAACTCCAAGCGGGCGTTCTTATTACTGTCAGTATTGATTACTTGGTGTTAAAAGGTATCATATGTAAAGAGAATCTTGAACTTCCTTGTTTTCCTATTCTAACATACCTTCCCTCTGACTTTGTACAACAATTGTAGGTGCTCATTGACATTGAGGGAGCAGAGCCAGAAGCTGAGGTATGGAAGAACTGGGATCAAACAGCATGGACCCAGAACTGTCTAATGCAGACCACTTGGGCCAGGTCTTGGACCTGCTGCTGGACCCAGAGAAGAAGGTGGTCGATGACACCAGCCTACAGAGACTGCTGGAGTACTGCAAGGAGATGTTCAGCCACAATGGTCAGTTATACCAAGTTCGCACTCTTGTGCGACCCATTAGGAACACTTCTTTTGGTCATTTGTAGCTGATCATGGAATTTTTTGTTAGATGTGCCCACTATCACAATTCGCACCATGATAAAAATGACAAGATATGGTCTCTTCAAGTGTAGATGGACAAATGAAGTGTGTTCATTCTTGTCTGGTATACACGTGGATGCGGGAACTTATCACAGATTGTGATCGTCCATGAAAAGGCATGACTACTCAACTCCTTGGTAGGAGCCATTCAGACCGTCATAGAAAGCGCGGCCTAGCGCACACTAGTGTATGAGTTGTTTTTTCACAATTATCGTGAAACAACAACTCAAGCGTGTTGTGAATCTAGAGAGAGCCTGTGTGACAATAAAACTATATTCACATATCTTGCTGCTCTCACTCACACATCAAGATAGTGTAGTAATACACAGGAGCGAATGTATGTTTTCTCATTCTTGTCGTGTCTGTTTACTAATGCATTAAGTAGCGGGCGCAAGGTATTATCAGGCAATTTTTATGGTAGATACCAGGGTGTGAATCGTTGAAACATCTGTGATGCTGCCATCTGCAAATATATTGACTAAACTGTTGTTACTGTACAGGTTGTTTAGACCGGTAGAAATTGCACTTCTGATTTTTGCTGTATAAATGGTACAGCGCAGTTACGGACTGCCCAACACTGCGTTGTGAATCTAGAGAAAGCCTGTGTGACAAAAAAACTATGATGTAGAGTCTTTTGTGAAGATTGTAAAAACTCAACATGTAATTCATGTACATTGTTACAAAATAATCCCATACTGTAACTTAGATTTGTGTTCCCTTTTCCTTCAGACAACCAGCTTCAAATTAAGTTACAGCCTGTGCATAGCTTCATGGAGGCGTGCTGTGTGAGAGAGACCGGGACCTTTGACCCCTGTGCCTTGACCTTTGCCTTCCAACTCCTGAAATGTTTGCCTCAGAATGCAGGAGTTTACCCACCGGCACCTGGTAGCACAGACATGGAAGGTTAGATCTGGCTCACTTGTAATACTCTTTTACATCGCCCCTTTTTTCATAGTGTTCAGTTTGAATAGAGGGTAGAACAATCTTTTCTAACTTGTGTTCTCAAATTAAATCATACATTCATTTTTGTTTTCTTTTCCTTCTTTTCCCTATAAGGTGGTCAATTGTCACAAAAGAATATTTAACCAAAAATGGTGCCACTGCAAGTATCACTATTATATTTATAAATGCCTTGTAATTATTAAAACCTATAGCAAACACCTACCGGATAGTTCGTTTTCATGTACATATCATTGCACCTGTCAATGAAGGCAACCTGTCCATATTGATTAAATACCAACACTGCATTTTCTCTTTTCCTTGTAGCGGTCTGCAAATGTTTGCGTGCCAGACAAAATGCCGTCCAATGGGATTTGTGTGAACTGTGCAGATATGCATCAATGACATAATATGTCATTTTTATCATAAGGAGTTAAAGGGCATGTACTGTACTGGGAAGGCAAAAAGGCCTTCAAAAGGTAATTGTTAGCAATCTTCTTGCCAATGGTCTTAAATTCATGTATTGTCAATTTTAGAAGCTTGCTAAAAGTTATTTTCCCTCAAATGATGTACATTTGGAGCAATGAGTGATTAAATCACAAATCTTCAAAATGTTGGGCCCGAACATTTAAAGGATTTAATCATTAATCATTACTTACTCCAAATGGGGATCATTTCAGGGAAAATAACTTTCAGCAAGTTTCTAAAATGGACAATACATGAATTTAAGACCATTGGCAAGATGAATGCTCACTATCACCTTTTGAAGGCTTTTTTGCCTTTCCAGTACAGTATATGCCCTTTAAGACAGTTTAATATTGTACTTCAAACTTATGGTGTTTTCCTTTGTGTGATGTAGGGAGTGCAGTGGCCCTAGCCGTGAGGCTTCTCCAGCGAGCCAGCAAAGAGAAGTTCTTCTCCGATCCCTGTATGAAGGAAGCCTGGCTGACTTCCCTAGATGTCATGGCAGATTCAGACTCGTTTGATGCTGTTTGCACGGCTACAGGTGGGATTTCCATATTTCACTAAGGTTGCGTTCCATAAAGCCTTGAGAAGGTATTGAAAGAACATTCCATTGTGTGCACATCCTTGTGCTGGGCTTGTTTTGAAATGTTGTAACATCCTTCATCGAGCACAGCATCAGGAAGAAATCCCTGTCTGCAGTCTATAAGTATTTAAGTTAGTTGAATTTTCTGAACAAGGTGTAAATATGCGTTGTTCCTTAAGACCAGGATTTGCAATTTACAAATGTTTGTCATCATGGTGGTAATATATGATGAAACTTTAATCTGTGAAGAATATGTCAAAGATATGTTTTCTCATGTTTTGGGGTAAATTGCAAGCTTTAAAGGGGATATGTAATTCATATATTGTCTATTTTAGAAACTTGCAGAAAGTTATTCGCCCTCAAATGATCCACATTTGGAGTAATTAATGATTATTAGTGAAATCTTTAAAATGTTCGGGCCGAACATTTTGAGGATTTGTGATTTAATCACTAATAACTCCAAATGTGGATCATATGAGGGCAAATCACTTTCAGCAAGTTTCTAAAATGGACAATATCTGAATTTAAGACCATTGGCAAGAAGATTGCTCACGATCACCTTTTGTAGTTTTTTTGTCTTCCCTTTAGAGTATATTCCCTTTAAATTCCGGGGGGTTATGACATTGTGCAGCTAGTAAAACTCTGTGATAACTTCTGTTTGTACAGATGCTGTGAGCATTGGCGCTAATCTCCTGGGTGATACCAGTATGTTTGTTGTGAAAGCAGCTCAGCGGTTCTTGGCCAAAGTCCTGCTGAAACACTACAGGCCTAAAGCTGACAGAGACCGTGGCAACATTCAGGCTCATGGAAAATGTCAATCTAGCAGAGCAGATGATGGAAGTGTCTCTCGAAAAGAAGATGGGAGTACATATGAAACAGAGGGCGGTAATACTCGGAATAAGGATTCGGATGATGTCAGACCAGTTGTTGTTCCCCAGGATGAGAGTCTACCGAAAGAAGAACATCGCGATGGAGAAACGGAAACAACGCGTGAAGGTGAAAAGAGAAGGCTGCCGTACCCAGCTGACGATGGGACTGTCTTAAAGAAAGTGAGGATAGGAGATGGTGTGGGGAATTCGAGAGCTGGCCTGATGAGAGAGATTGAGGAGCTCAGCGCAAGTGTGATGATGAATCGAGACGCAGCGGCTACGCTAACACATCTGCTGATGGAGATAGAATCAGGTATTGCGGAGAAGCAGGCAGTCGTTCCGTCGGCTCTCGTCTGCAAGCACCAAGAGAAGCCCATCCTGAGTCTCGGTGTGTTCCGTTGCCTGCTGGACAGCGCGTCGTCGGGAGGGGCTCATTGCCCTGGTTTCAGCCTGCTGGATGATGTCTCCATGGTGATGACGTGTAAGCGGCTGCTCCTGAAGGATGGACCAATCACAGAAAGGATGGCATTTGACATGACAGATTTCATGGGTCGCATAATGCGTAAAGAGAGGTAAGATAGAGGAAACAGATTGGTCTAGATTTGCTGGAAATCTTGTCTACATTTAAGCAATACACTGTACCTCATGTCATCAATAAAACATGGAATATATTTATAAACTGATCAATTATTCTCGGCACAAGAAAGGCTCTTGCCTATTATATCTTGTTTGAACAGCTACTATGTTTATGATATGGTATATTTCAGTGCATGTATTTGTAATCCTCAGCACAAAAGGTGATTTTGCATATTTAATTAAAAGCTACTGTAGTGTACAGAAACTAAAGGCAAATCTAATTCTGGCATGTATTATTCACACTTTTGCATGATCTCCACAGTTAAAATCTTAAAGAGTTAAAATCCTCAAGATTTTTTTTGTTAAGAAATTTGTAATGGGAGTCCATGATGCAAATACAGCAAAAGGTGTACATGTAAAGCCATGTCCAAAATCCAGCATATGTAATGTGATATTGTGTGGTGTTCTGTGTAATGTCCAAATATGAATTCAGCACAAATTCGATGTATAACTTGGTCTTCTGAGTACAGTGAGAGGTGCGACAGCGTTGAAGCCAGCCATCTGCATGGCGTCCAGGATGTTCCCTATGAGCTGCTTGAGAGGGGGCTGATTAGACCAGCAATCCGCCTCGCTGCAAGCCTCATCAGGTGTCACAGCGTCATGGAGAAGAGGTTGGTAAACACATGTAGTTTAGTATACGCCAAATATTTCGCAGGGCTTTTATTTTTACATATTTTGCAAGTCGGATGCTATTCGCAAATTTAAAAGCATGCGAAGACATGAATATGATGTGCACGAGCACATGTACTAATAGTACTTGTTATCCACGATCATGAATTTAACCACTCACGAATTGAGAAGTCCTGATTTGCGGAAAATTAGACTCGCGAAATATGTGGTGTATACAGTATATCATGCCTATGACTCCCCAGCCTCATGCTAGAGTTGCCAATTTGCCTCCCAAAAAATGTTTTATCGTTAAAACATTTATAACTTTTGTATTAGTAGTCCAATATTCCTCAATTTTGGGGGGCTCTGCTTCTCAGATTTTTCTGCCTCTATGTAAAGATTTGGGGGGAAGTAAAAGTAACATTTCGTGGAACTGGAATACCCCTTTGACATTTTCTTATTCTACAATAACATTGGAATTATGTTTTCTTCAGACATATAATTTTATAGTGAATATCCTTTTGAATTTTTCTCATAGGTTTCCTGGAGAGGTCACCTCAGTGAATGCTGCCCTCTCTGTCCTGCTGACGCCAATCTCCATCATGATGGGTGACCACGGCGTGGTGCCTCCGATAGAGCCAAAGCTAGCCGAGGCTGGGAAGAGAGCCATAGCTTCAGGCCAGCAGCCTCTGCATCTGATCTGTGCCTCTCTGAGCTCACTGCACGGTCTTGCCACAGAGGTTAGATTTCAGTACTAGTGCAATCAGTGAGGCTTGTCCCCTAATTAGTACCATGTCAGGAAAGTGTGCATCCTGAAGGTGCAGTCTACACCCATATGAAGTTGTATTTATTTTCTTTATATGTTCATGACACTGTTTCTGGGGGCTCCTGGGAGAAATTCCTTATAAATCCATATTGTCAGAATTTTGTGTCTTAGGCTAACCTCTAGTTCAGAACGAGATGTCTTGCGCTCTCGATAAATCACGGGATCTGACAATAAACGTAAAACGGGTTCTAAACATAAGTTAACAAGTCCTTTTAGACCAAATGTGAGTGACTCTGCAAGTTTGTTGTGAGTACAAGGATGAAGAAATGATTGTTTATAACCCGAGGTTCGCAACACCGTCCATAACAATGATCCATTATATTTCCATAGCCATAACTTTGTTGAGAGTTTTTGATGAATATTTCATTGAAGAATTTCTCAGATTTTGGGGCTATTCAATATGCAACTTCATAGAGTTGCTAATCCTTACTAATCCTTTGCTAATACTTACTAATCCTTAGTAGATTGAGGTCAGTGATTATATTTTACATTTGTTATTCCCAACCAGGATGCAGTTCCCATTGGGTCACTTGATGTGTTCCACATGGCTGTCAGCTTACTCCAAGCCTTCGTGGTCGGGCCCTGGACGAGCAGCCAATCAGAGGGCTTGCTGGCCGCACACCGGTCCCTGATTGGCTCAAGAAGAATCCTACTGGTATTGCTGGATCTTGCACAGACCAGTTTGAACGGTGTGTACTAGCGTGTGTCACCCCTTTGCCTATGATTCTCATTCTTCAAGTTCTCACATCTCTCTTTGCAATCTGTTTGGCTCACTCTTTTAACGCTCCCTTCACGAAGTGGCTGGATGGCCATATTTATTAGTACCAGTCTGACTGAGAAATTGTGATATTAATCTAAGCCCAACGTTTTTCTTTGCCTCACATGTGTATACATTATCTTGCTCGCACATAAAAACAGTGTAAGGAAAGCAAAATATAAATCATTTCTTCCAGTAAATGACATAGCTTTCTTTTTGTCCATTCCCCTTTTCAATTTCTTGTTCCTCTTGCTCATAGCATTTGATACAGTCAGACCTGTCTAATAAATGACCACTATCTATAAAGATCACTTGTTTGTTAAGACCACTTCCTTTACAACACTTCGAATGTACATGTTCATGTGATTGTAAAGTGAAACCTGTCTATAGTGGCCACCCAAGGGAAAGAAAAATTGTGGCCTTCAAGGATAGGTGGCTGCTATAGACAGGTTCTTTAACACATGATCTCTCTCCAGGGGAATTATTTTAGTGGCCACTATAGACAGGTTGGCTTCTATAGACAGGTGGCCACTAAGACAGGTTTGACTGTACCTTTTTATGAAGACTACATGTCTGTGAAAAACAATTAACTTGAATCCCTTTTCAAAGAGTTTGCATGCACATGAAATTATACATGTTTATAAAGGCCACCTGCCGGGCAGCAACACTATCCCTCAGTCTACTGCTTGGCTTATGATAATGACACGATACCTAGGAAACAATACTTCTATTATCTTGCTTATTCGTGAGTCCCCTGTAGGAACAGGTCTTTATTCAAAGAATTGAATGTATAGACTAAATCTTCAATGGTTTCAATGTGATTGTCTTCCTGTTGCTGCCCAGTGAACTCGCTGTGTGATGCACGGTCCCTGCTCGACGTCTTGACGACCATCTTGCAAGACCCTGATGCCGACCGGAAGGTGAGCGGATGCTAGCATCTTATCCTGAGGGATATCTTCAGGCAGTTCTCCGTATCGTACATGAGGAAAAGTCGTGCCGTGTTGCACCACACAGCCACATTCTGATTGTGTTTGCAGTCATGTGGGCTTTTGGTCTGGTGTGCTTGTGTATGAGACCGGAAGTGGACATGACTGGAAACAAAAATTCACTAATATGCTTTTCACACTGGCAAAAATTTCCTTAGCCCCGTACTATAGGGTGGGCTAAGGGAGGCCTTAAAGGGGAAGTTCACCCTGAAATTATTTTGGTTTCAATAGAAAGAGGCAAATGAAAGAAACATATGAGTGAAGGTTTGACGAAAATCGGTCAAAGGAAAAGAAAGTTATTCGATTTTAAAGTTTTGATTTTGTGACGTCACATGCGAGGTGCTCTCCCAAATGTTGTGTACAATTTTTTTCGAAAATGTGCATTTTCTCACAAAGATATGCATCCTTTTACTCGTGCGTTTGATACATTATCAGAAGTACGTTTTTACACACATACCTGTACGAAAAAAAATCATTCCGTTGTCAAAAACAGGGAAAAAAGCAATTTATCGACACAACATATGGGAGAGCACCTCGCACATGACGTCACAAAATCAAAACTTTAAAATCAAATAACTTTCTTTTCCTTTGACCGATTTTCGTCAAACCTTCATTCATATGTTTCTTTCATTTGTCTCTTTTTATTGAAACCAAAATAATTTCAGGGTGAACTTCCCCTTTAAGAAGACCCAATGAGAAAAGGTTTAAAAAGGTGCATTATGGGACAGCTTTCCCCTGTATATGGAATGTAGAATTTTAGACTCACTTTGAATTATCGTTAAAGCAGATACGATCTAAAAGCGCCATCTCGAGTCCTCAAGTACTCATACATGGCCAGTTTCCTTACCCAAAATGCTACTGTAGTCTAATGATACAAACCCGTTTGAATGATAACATGCCAATAACTACTCCATACATTTATATCGCAATAATCATGTTACTTAATAACAAAATAACTACTTTTCCTCTCGAAACATCTTAGTTTTTCTATACAAATACCAAGATAGGTTAACTTATTCTCTTCATTATTAGTATAGTTATCTGAAAATGTATATTTTAAGACTACGTATTTATAACTCACAATCAATGAGAGACCACACACAATTCGCTCCCCCTTTTAATTTGAATAGAATATTGATGATATGCTGTATTGAAAGCACAAGTATCAGATTCACAGATTTGACAAATCTATATTTCAATTTTGGAAAAATTGTGGTGACTAGCGCTGAATTTTGACCATAACCCAGGTCATCATGAAGAGCTTGGACATCACACCCCGGCTCCTTCCCGTCTGTTTGACCCCTGACCCCATCCACCCCACTGCCCACATCGGCCCACACGAGGGCAGCAGCACTCTGAGCGACTTTGGCTCTGCTCTCCAGAAGAAGGTCTGTAACATCGAGTGGGAGGTCAGGGACTCGGCCATCACAAGCATATGGAAACTACTCCAGGGATCCTCAGGTAATAGTAAGCAAATAATCAACGTCGGTGAAGGTAATGGGACGAACTATCACTTCCGAGGCGATCTGGATGTAGCTATCTTTCCGAAGCGCAGCTGAGGAAAGATAGCGTATACATTCAGATCGCCGAGGAAGTGATAGCTCGTCTCATTGCTTGAAACCAAAAGTTGATTATTTGCTTTATATTCCACATCTGAAACCAACTATCTGTACCAAAAATGACAATTTGACGTAAAAAGGTAATGTTTACTTAAATATCCATAACCCAGAGCCGCTGCCATGGGGAATACGCGTTAGGACGCGCATTAGGACGCACATTAGGACGCGTATTAGGACGCGCGTTAGGACGCGTTAGATGTCAAGTGATAGTCCGAGTGTAACGCACTTTTATTTCGCGCATACTCAAAATATTAATCACGCATGAGGACAGTGAGGAGTGAAGAGATCAGCGAAACCAAAAAGTACTATCATCTAGAGTGTAACGAACTTTTATTTTCAAGTGATCTGATAGCAAAAACTACGCCTCATCACGTGATCAACTCTTGACCAATCATATAGCAACATTCTTAGTATCTGGAATATAACACCAACTAATAGTGGCGGATACAGGTGGGGGGCACAAGAGGCATGTGCGCCCCCCCCCCCCCCTCCCCCCTCTTATTTTGGGGACAACGTTCCTATTGATTATTGTACTTATCATTGTCCTTTCTTGTCCTCTTTTTTTTTATGAAAGTTCTGCGCCTCCGCCCCTGTATCTCCAAATCTTGGAATCACCACTGAAGTAGTATAATGACATTTTGTATTAAGTACAATATAAATGCTTAACCATTTCTGTGTGTATTGTTGAAATCACTTGGTTCAATAACTTTTTCACCTGCAAAGTTTTTCTTGCCTTAACATTGCTATAAAGGTATGAAGTAATTGGAGTGGTACAAAAGCACTGCAGTATCCTATTCTCTCTCTCTCCCTTTCTCTCTCTCCTTCTCCCTCTCTCTCTCTCTCTCTATCTATCTCTCACTCCCTCCCCCTCTGTCTCCCCCTATAATTCTCTCTCTCTCTTTCTCTCTCTCTCTCTCTCTCTCTCTCTCTCTCTTCCTCTCTTTTACTCACTCTCTTTTACTCACTCTCTTACTCCCTCTCACTCAATCTGTCTCCCACTATCTCTCTTTCTCCATATCTCCTTTTCTCCCCCTTCTACCCTCCCTCATTCTCTCTCTCTCTCCCTCTACCCTCATCTCTCTCCCTCCCCCCTCTCTCTGTCTCCCTCTGCACACAAAGGGTTCAAAAAGTCTTATGATTCTCTGTTGATGTAGATGCAGTCAGTGGATGGGTGAAGTCACACAACCTCCACAAGAGACTCTGGGAGAGCCTGGTGGATGGCGAGAGCTATGTCAGGTCAACCTCTCTCCAGGCATTGCCCGTTCTCATGAAGTGCAAGGCATTGTGGGACGACGTGATGACAAGTGCTGGTCTGACACTGGTGAGGGCAGTCTTCATTCATAGGGGATAATTTCACTGATGGTAACTTGAATTAACTAAACGTAAACAAAAGAAGAGCAGCAGAGTGTTTGAGGGGTACTTGGACTAGAAATGTGATATACTGTAAAAGTGGAAATTTTCGCCCGATTAATTTTTCACTCTCAGCGGATTGAAATGAATTTCGCGGGTTTTTAATTTCAAGGGTTGTCCAGCCCTTTGGACGATCAATTCACTCAGCTCACCACTGCCACGCCAGTGCTGGCCGGGAAGCAGCAATAGCGTGATGATGTTGTTGAAGCGCTGACTAAGGCTAAACATAAATGTAGGCCTATGTACGTGACGCTTGATGCATCAAAGCAAGCGCACATACAAAGCGCCCTGATATGAACTTTGCTTTGAGTTTTTATTATTGCGCCAAATACACGCCGCGTAAAATGCGCGAAAATTTCCACTTTTACAGTATGAAAACATTATTTTATTAATATTGCTTTCTGGGGGAATTTCAACTTCAAAAGAGGTTTTAAACTGAGAAGTAAGGATAGTGTGTGAGTAAAAGAAAAATAAGTCAGGAGACAAAATCTTTTGTCTTGTTTGTCATTCATTTGCAAGTTGGAGCATGCTATTCTTACTATTGGGTGGATACCTATGTAAGTTTTGTTTTCAAACCATTTATTATTGTTATTTTGTTGACTAGGTGGATGTGGTCAGCCAAGTAGTGGACATCATCAAGACAGACTCTGAGGCCTTCTCCAGGAGGTCTGCCATCGACATCTTCCTGGTCTGGCTCCGGGATGAAGAATGGATGCAGGAGAGCGTGCAGGCCTACATCACCATGGAGATGAGGAGGACCGCATCAGCAGATGGTGGTATCCAGGGTGGAGGGTCAGACTGTGAAAAGGGACACAAGATGGAGACGTCGGGGGGCGAGGGTTCAACTAGAGAGACTCCACTGGTTGCTTTAGGTCAAGAACAGAGTGGTTTCCATGACAATTCAGGGAGATCTGGTGAAAAGGATGTAGAGTTTCCAACTCAGAATGGACTGTCATCTCAATCTCGGCCAACAGTTGCAGAAAACTCAGGGAATTCCCAAACGTCTGGAGAGATTGGGAAATCATCCAAAGAAGTGGAGATGATGCTAGGGACGTTGGCTATGAACGCGGTAGACTTGGCAGCCAACGACTTTGACTGGGAGATCAAAAACGGAGCACTGACAGTTGTGGAGCATCTCCTAAGCTGGTATATCCCTGGATTTCAAGTAGCAGGAGCTGCCCTCGATTCAACAAATGCAAAAGAAAGCGCATCCGCCTCTAGGAGAGGAAGAATCTTACAATTGCCTGGAGAAAGCGAGGCGGAAGCAAGCCAGAGGTTTCTCTCGCAGACTCGGCTCTTGAAGGTGTTGCTTCGGGCACAAGCGGACGAGGATGTAAGCGTGTCGCGCCAGGCTTGCCTGATGTTGCAACACCTCAAGGAGACCCTGCAAGCTCTCAGTCCTACTGATGTCACTTTAGCTACGAATGGCTCTGTGAATGCGGGCATGAAACCCAAAGCCAGTGGCATCGGCTGTTCGGAGGTCGATGGAAATGGCGATGGGAGTTACAGTCCAAATGATGTGGATGATGATGTGGATGACGAGCGTAAGACTCGCTCTGCTCTGATTGGACGAGTGTTTGAGGGGGACTGGATAGCTGTGATGCGGACAAGAGAGGCGGATCACGTGGAGGGACCGGTGTCCCTTATGATGGACATTGTTGCAGCTGCCCACGACAAGGATGAAAACCTCCTAGATTGCTATTAACGCATTCAAAACTATGACCTTTTCAGAGCAAAACTGGTCATTATTTGGCATTCAAAATGTGTTTTTAAATCAATTTTGGGGTGAGTTTTACATTTTGACAAGTTTTTTATGAGATATATGAAACCACTGTCATAAATCACTGTTTTGTAAATTGTAGGTACATTTGACAGAAGTTCAACAAAACGGACAATCTTTGCATATTATGTAGAAATTCAAAAGTGTTCTTGTTGATTTTGATGAATGTTACTACATTGAATGCAGTTTGATACTCAATCTATTTTGTGAACATCTTTATACCACTCTCAGAAACAGAAAGCAAGCAAAAGAGGTCAATTTTTGTTCATTGTTTTTAATAAAGTATCGAGAACACAATAAGCATACAGTTCAATTTACACAACTGGTCATTCATATTTTATGTACATGTAATGTGATTAGCAAAGCACATTGCAGTCACCGTTTCACCGAAATACAAAAAGAAGGTTGAAGCCTTCTTGTGCATGATGAAATGACATTCTATGTGATTTTTGTGCATTTCTGGGCCCAGTTGCATAAACCTTAAGGGTAACTCTGTCATCAATGGTAACTACCATGGTTACATCGCTCAACAGCCAATCAAATTCAAGGTTCTCCCTAGAAGTTGCCATTTGGAGCAAAGGTAGCATTAATGGTAAGTTTTTGGCAACAAGGCCCAGGTGATGAAATGCAAACATGCATATTGTTTTTTTGTCAGAGAAGTTGAGGCTGAATTTTGTTTAGCCACGGGGTTGAATGCATTTCATACCATTCCTTGTACTGTATTTGTCACATTTGGCAGAGCAAACTGTATCACATTATGAGAGTTGCCGATAAAGGGGATATTTTTCTCTGCATTTTCAATATAACTTGTTGCTTTAAATTGTCTTATTAGCCCAGCTGTCAACCCAAAAGGTCATCACGTAGAAACCAAAATCATTCAATAACATCACATAATCTACCATTCGAATTGTTGTACATGTACTGCATAATCACATACTTTTAAGTCTGCATCTGTAGGTGACTAGCGTATGTATGTGTGTGTGTGTGTGTGTGTGTGTGTGTTTGTGTGTGTGTGTGTGTGTGTGTGTGTGTGTGTGCGGGTGCATATGTGTGTATGTATGTGGTGCGTAAGCATGTCCGTATGTGTCGCAGCAGTAACATAATTTCATTTATTTGAGAGGAAATAACAAATAACTATTACAATACATGTATTGAAATAAACAGAAGTTTCACACTTCGTTTGATGAACATAAAATACAATGACCTATTTAAATTCAGATAGAGAACTGTAGCCTTACAAGTGTAAGAATGACCGGGACATCGAAGACAAAAATAATGCTATGGGTGAAAATTAGTTTAAACTACAGTTTGTAGTACATGTATTGTTTTATGAACTCAATAAAATCATGTAATGAATTAATACATCATATCAACAATGCAACGAAATATTTAATTGTTACCATGTTCTCTTTTTTAGATTTACAATGGAAAGTAGATTAGGGAAATGACTTGTGCCAGTATGATTCAACACTTCACGTAAAGAGTGACTGTTGATAAATCTCTGGAAACATTGGATAAATTAAGCAGGATAAAAAGTGTCCTCGTAGGTTGGACAAACAAGACATACGCCTAAATCGGTCATATTGTACTCAAATTTAAAAAAGGCGCCAGTTATAAGGCAACATATTATTGAAGCAAGCAAAAGAGCTCGTTTTAGCCGTTAGTCAGATGAATAGGCACTCTTATGTTGGACACTTATGTAGATGATATTGCTAAGGATGTACAGGGTAGTTCAGATTTGAAAAAAATAAGCCATTTCGTAATTGCAATTGCGCATGAGCAGAATATTGCTTTTAGTAAATGACCTCAGGTCATTTTCCAAACGCACAGAGTAAAATGGGAATTCATTAGATAGTCGACCACATTTCAATCTATTATCATGCAAATATGGCAACAGCTATTCAGCTCTGAGAAGGTAGTGAAAGACCATTCCACCATGTGCATCTGCTTCTATTGTTGTTCCTGGCACACTGTAAAATGTCTTTAAATCCATCATCCAACACAACTTCATGAAAAAGAATCCCAGTGAGCAGTCTAGTAGTATTTATTCAGTGTATTGTCCGACCATGGTGTAATTACGAAATGGTCTATTGAAATGATGAACACAATAGAGCAAAGCATGCGAGATCAGTGGAACAGGCTAGTCCTCCCGTAGTTCACTCAATGGACTGTATTTAACAATCCGCCGACAACGAATGTTGGTGGCGCACCAACACACAAAAAATTTCACCCTGAGGATTTTTCTCGGGCGGACAGATTCGTGGAGTCGCGCAATCAGTGGTCTGGCGCGGTGTGCGTACTGTGTGAATCAGTGGCGTAGGAGAAGAGGCGGACGATAAAATACTACCAGTATCTAGACTAGTCCTTCCGTGGCGTTTTCCTTTGGCGTGTGAGGGCGGCCTGCCTGTCGGTTCCGTTGCGATGAAGAATCTGTCATGATATCAAATGAGCATTAAGTGAATGAACAAATGGAAGAGTGATTGAACGAACGTATGAATGATCGAACGAATGTATGAGTGATGGAACAAATGCATGGACGAATGAACGAATGAAAACATGGTATAAAATGAATGTTACAGTTTTGTGAATGAACGAATGAATGAGCGATTGAACGTGAGTGATTAATTGAACGAATGTATGAACGAATGAATGAATGAATGAAAACATGATATAAAACGAATGTTACAGTTATGTGATTGAACGAATGAATGAGTGAGTGAACGAATGTATGAGTGATTGAACGAATGTATGAGTGATTAATTGAACGAATGTATGAGTGATTAATTGAACGAATGTATGAGTCATTGATTGAACGAATGTATGAGTCATTGATTGAACGAATGTATGAGTCATTGATTGAACGAATGTATGAGTGAGTGATTGAACGAATGTATGAGTGAGTGATTGAACGAATGTATGAGTCATTGATTGAACGAATGTATGAGTGAGTGATTGAACGAATGTATGAGTGAGTGATTGAACGAATGTATGAGTCATTGATTGAACGAATGTATGAGTGAGTGATTGAACGAATGTATGAGTGATTGAACGAATGTATGAGTGGATCGATCGATGAACGAATGCATGAATGAATGAATGCACGAATGAATGAATGAAGATACAAATGTATAAAAGAATGTATGCGTGAATCAAATGAATTCATAACTTTGATCTGAAGTATATCCGGTTTGACTACCGAAACTACGTGTAAAATTTTAAGCAGTCATGTGTCATGTTAACATATGAAAAAAAAAAGAGGAAATTATATTTTTCATTTCTTTATGTTCCCTTTTCCTTTCATTCTTTTAGTGTGTCTAATGTCAAGAATGTCCTGAATATAACCATAATGTTTTTACCGAAAGTGTATCGATTTTTTTTTTTAAATAGTATACATGTATATCAGTTGAGTAATAATGTCAGTGAATGTACCAGTGTTCTTCCAGATTTGCGGCGGAGATGCAGCTGAGGCTTCGCGGATCAGCCAAACGGCAGGCACCGGAAAATACGCTCATTTTATTTTCAGCGAGGTAGTCGTGACCTTAACTTGACCTCTCGAACCGCGGAAAACGTCTCCTTTTCAAACTGCGATATCTTCATGAATATATCATATTTTCGTGCGCTTTCTTTTGTAACTGTATGTTGGAGGTCGACATTTACCAAGGGTGAAAAAACATTTCATTGAAACAGGCAGACAAATATTGCAAATTCGAGATAAATATGTGGTTCTAATACAAATTAAAAAAAATAAAATAAACTCTATATTTCAATGTCAATCGCTTTTGAGCCCTAAACATTTAGAGATCATCTGAAGCGGAATTTATTGTACTTTATGGAGATACCATTATTTTTCAACCTCCCCCCATAGAAGGGTCAGCATCCAGCAAAACATCAACCATGTTCAAATCCAAAATGAGCGAGATATGACGAAGTTGTGAACGATCCTAACCAGCCAATCATAGTCCACGATAATAACGAAATTCTACCGGCGATCCAAGGCGATCCAATCATAGTCCGCGGACTATGGTTGACTGGTTAGGATCGCTCACAACTTCGTCATATCTCGCTCATTCTGGATTTGAACATGGTTGATATTTTGCTGGATCCTGACCCTTCTATGGGGGGAGGTTGAAAAATAATGGTATCTCCATAAAGTACAATAAATTCCGCTTCAGATGATCTCTAAATATTAGGGGCTCAAAAGCGATTGACATTGAAATATAGAGTTTATTTTCATTTTTTAGATTTTTATTAGAACCACATTATTTATCTCGAATTTTCAATATTTTTCTGCCTGTTTCAATGAAATGTTTTTTCACCCTTAGTAAATGTCGACCTCCAACATACAGTTACAAAAGAAAGTGTACAAAAATATGATATATTCATGGAGATATCGCAGTTTGAAAAAGAGACCTTTTTCGCGGTTCGAGAGGTAAAGCGAAGGTCACGACAGAGCTGAAAATAAAATCGTGTGTTTTCTGCTGCCTGCGGACGAATATCGGTTGCGAAGTCCGTATGATTTCTGAAAATTCGCGTCACTTTGAAGACGAATAGCTCAAATGTTTTATTTTTGAGCCCAAACAAAACTGGAATCAAATTCTCCGCTGGAGTACCGGCTTTCCAAAGCTGTAACTGGTATTGCCGTTCAATTTGTAGAAGGGTCAGGATCCAGCAAAGTCTGGGAGCTTACGTATATATCGGTTGCGAAGTCCGTACGATTTCTAAAATCTCGCGTCACTTTGAAGACGAATAGCTCAAATGTTTTATTTTTGAGCCCAAACAATATTGGAATCAGAATCTCCGCTGAAGTATTGGCTTTTTAGAGCCGTAACTGTCGTTGCCGTACAATCCATAGAAGGGTCAGCATCCAGCAAGATCTGAGAGCTTACATATTTCAAAAAAAAATTGAGGCCTGTTTTTGAAGGCAAATAACATAAAAACTCCTTTGCGGATTTCGATAAAAACTAAAAATATTTATTAAGAAACATATAATCTCAATCCCTGTCTAAAAAAATCCTGATCAGTATGCTTACAGAAGACCTCAGCAAAAGATCTCGCGAGCATGTCAAATTCCTTCATAATCTACGTGCAGCAAAATCTGCGCGTGAGATTTCGCGAGACGAAAAATAAAACGCTCACGATTTCTATAGAACGAGCGAGCGCTGCCGATTGACTGGGATGGCCAAGGCAGTCGACGGGCTGGGATGTCGATCCCGGTCTTCGTGGTCGTCGCGCGCGCGTCGATCTCCAACTCTACAAATGCAAACACGCCTCGTTTGATGTTTATGGTGCGCTCCAGCTTCGAGGAAAAAGGCATGCCGTCCTGACATAGCAGCACATGACGTCATGCTTGCAACGTCTGTTCCGTCTCAAGTGAGAGGACGTATTGGTGATGTTCTGCGAAGAACGATAAAAAAGAAAATCGCTCCCGGATTTCCTCATGACTTACACATGAAGGTATAAATACACTATTGTAACCATGGTAACGTTTTATTTACAATACCTATCGCGCAATGAACCATGCCGCAATTTAGCATACCAGTTTAACTGCATATCCAACTTTTTAGCGCAACTCATTTCCAATGAATGCCGGCGCAATATGATTGAACCAAGTTTTTCCGAAATTTTACACAATGTTGATGTGGATTGATTTTTTTTCATTTGATAAGAAGGGTGGGGGAGTTGTTGGGACATTTTATAATCTGGCTGGTGTGGCATCACCATTGACAGGATTTTTTCTTTGTATGCTTTGTATGACAAATATTTCAACTGTATACAATCAAACCTTCTGTAGGTACATTATCATGTACATACAGTATATACACAACACGGAATTCGTATCAAGTACATTACAAGGATGATTTCACGATACTTTCTGGCGACAAAGGTATTGTAGAAATGTCCGAAAAGATGCGTGCTGTGTACCCTCCAACTTTCCCCACCCCGTGATGCTGCCCTGGAAATGTTGCATTTCAGTTGAATATTGTGGTAAACTGGTTATTTGATCCCACTGATGGGAAGCTGGTCGCACGTTGTCGGAATGGGCCCAGCGCGGGCCGCGGTGGCCCAGGGATTCGCACAAGAAGTATAAAGAGGGACATAAGAGATAACAAACGTACATAAACGAGTAAAACAACTGAAGCGAACAAACGAACACACTATGCAAACCACTTTCCACATTTTACATTAAACAGAAGTATACTTACTCGTGAGAATATACTTACCGATAAATGTCGTCGCTTCCGTCGTAAGTGGCGCTGGTGTTGTTGTGGTGTTAGGTGTTGTAGTTTGGCTGGTGGTGTGCTGAACAGTCGTCGATGCTGCAGTTGTTTCTGGCGATGTCGTTGTGGAGATTGCTCGCGTGGTTGGCGCGTTAGTGGTCGTCGGACTGGTGGTCGAAGCCGTGGTCGGCGGAGTTGTAGCTGCCGTCGAGGTGGGCATCGACGTGGTAGGCGAACTGGTAGTCGACGAGGTAGTATGTGTGGGCGCACTAGTGTTCATCTGCAACTCAGTCGTAGAGGTGGCATTTGGTGCACCAGTGGTTACATTTGCTGTCAGGAGAAGAGGGAGTGGTCAAAGGTAGCATAGAACAGCACGTCTGTAATTACGCCTGAGGTTGTTCCACAAAAGTACCACAGATAACAACGTCATTTAAAACATAGTCATGCAAATTAAGTTTTACATATATTTGTGCAACTGCTTTGATGTGATGGTCGAAGAAAAAGAAGAAGAAGGAGAAGAACAAGTAGAAGAAGAAGAAGAAGAAGAAGAAGAAGAAGAAGAAGAAGAAGAAGAAGAAGAAGAAGAAGAAGAAGAAGACGAAGAAGAGGAAGAAGAAGAAGAAGAAGAAGAAGAAGAAGAAGAAGAAGAAGAAGAAGAAGAAGAAGAAGGAGAAGAGGAGGAAGAAGAAAAAGAGGGAGAAAGCGAAAAAAGAAGGAAAAACGGAAATGATGAAGGATAAGTTAACGCCTGTACAAAAATAATAATCATAATCATGGTAATACAATTCACATATTGCTAAATAATAACACTAAAAACGTTAGAGAAGAAAACAAATAAATATTTTACCAGGAGGACATGAGCCCGATGACGGACAGGAGGTTGAGTTCGCTGGCGTCGTGGTGGAGTTCGTGGTCATGTTCATAACGGTGGTCATGGTGGTCGCGGTGGTGGTCATAGGGGTTGTGGTGGCATTACACGGGTAGGAACCGACGTTCAACTCATGCACGTTGTTTTTATCTGCGTAGAGTAAACCAATTAGAACGTGTAGAAAGGAGAACGGGTTGACAAAATATATAGAGAGAGGGGGGAAGGGGGGTATAGAATATGAAGGGAGAGAGTAAACGACCAAGAGGATGAGACGTGGATAGAATAGAGTGAAGATGTGTGGGGAAGAGGGGTAGAGGGGGGGGGATGAGAGAGGGGAAGGGATAGAGAGAGGGTGGGGAGAACGAGAGAAAGAACGAGAGATCGAGACGAGGAATAGAGAATGGAGGAGAGAGAAAGAGGAAGATAGATGAAGAGAGGGAGAGGAATATAGATATAGAGAGGGAGAGGAAGGGACAGAGAGAGAGAGAGAGAGAGAGAGAGAGAGAGAGAGAGAGAGAGAAGGGGGCGGGGTAGAATTCGGTGGGAAGGAGGGGGGAGGCAGAGAGAGTGTGTGGAGGAAATACGGAATATGAATGGGGGGGGGGGAGTAAAATAAGGAAAAGGTGAGTACAGGGACGAAAAGAGAAAAAGAGTGTTGGTGTGTGGGAGCTTCATGTATATTACTAGTGGTTAAATGCACACATAGCACACACAAAAAGTTAAAAGTATGTAAACAAAGACATGGAGCATATCCCATACTACTTGTGTATAACCAGATACATTTTATAGACCATCTTACCAAGCTCAAAGACCCCTTCTATTGGTCTGCTAAAGTGCTGGACGCCATCGATCAAAACATAGCTGTAGATATCAATATCGTAAAACTTGTTATCCTTCCCTACGAACGAGTGCGACAACGTTGTGACGTCATCGGTCACTAAATCTTCCTGAGTCTTGTCTGAGACAAAGGCCCACACCCGGTAGCCATGGACCACGCCCCGCGCGCTCGACCACGAGATTGTCATTGTGACGTCGTCGTTGGAGACGTAGAAACAACGCACTGCCGCTGGATCTGAGGTGAGAGGTTATAAAGGGTGTACAAGATAGGGAGAGAGAGGGGGGCGGGAGAGAGAGAGACAGACAGACAAACAGACGGACAGAGAGGAGGAAAAATAAAGCAAGAGGGATACAAAAAGGGCAGGGCGAGACAGATAGGGTGCAGAGAAATACAGATGAGAGAGAGAGAGAGAGATAGAGAGAGAGAGTGAAGGGGGAGAGAGGGGAGAGAGAGAGAGATAGATAGAGAGAGAGTGAAGGGGGAGAGAGGGGGGAGAGAGAGAGAGAGAGAGAGAGAGAGAGAGAGAGAGAGAGAGAGAAAGAGAGAGTAAGGGGGGAGAGAGAGAGGGGAAAGAGAGAGTGAGGGGGCGGGGGAGAGTGAGGGGGTGGGGAGGGGGAGAGAGAGGGAGAAAGGGTGCATGAAGAGAGAGAAAGACAGTTAGGGATAGAAAAAGTCATAGAGGGGGAGAGACAGACATACAGAGGAGGGGGGGGGGCAGACAGACAGACAGAGGAGGAGAGAGACACAGAAGGAGAACGAAATCGAGAGGACAGAGAGGGGAGGGGAGAGGCAGGGCAACATAACGGGGGAGAGGAAACGAGGGAGAGAGAGAAAAACGAGAGAAGGGCAGAGAGACGGAGAATCAGGAGAATAGTGAGAAAGAAAGAGAGAGACAGAGAGGGGAGAGAGGGCGGGGAGGGGAGAAAAGAGAGAAGAAAAGAATGAGGGCCAAAGCCCACAGGAGACAAAGAGAAAGAGAGAGAAGTAGAAAAAAAAAGCAAAAAGAGAAAGAGAGAGGAAGTGAGCTGAAGAAAGATGGAGAGAAAAGGAGACAAGAATACAAAGTGACAAAAGGGGGAAGATAAAGAGAGAGATGGTCGAAGGAAGAACGAATAACAGAGAGAGAGAGAGAGAGAGAGAGAGAGAGGGGGGGGGGGGGAGCAATGTAAGTGGGTGGTGCCTACACCTGTCAATTTTGTATTTTAGACTATCATGAACATGAAGTGGAAGTTCGGTACTGAACTCTATATATGTATAAAGCCACACACACACTGCTCATCTACGAGATATAATGCATATTACTTGTGTAAAAAAAAAATAATGAATGGCGCATATAGATTGAAAAGTGGAGTCTAGGGGAGAAATTGTATTCATACTCCTGCCCAACACCCCCCCCCCCCCCCCCCGAAAAAAGTACAGACATTTTAGTTTCTTACATTAATTTCATCCGAAGAATATATCGTCTACTATTTTACTCAATCCTAATTAAGACATTAAAGATAGTAACAATTTTCTGCGTCAGGTGAGTGTACACTATTACTCTACTTTGATATTACGTCATGCAAGACTTGAAGATCCAAGATTCAATATATTTTTTTCCACAAAAAACATGCATAAAGTTCAGATACAATGAAAGTAATAACAAACAAGAAATAATAAGCACAATTCATTCATAGAAATGAATGATTCACACGTAAAAGGACTCACAAGTAAACGTCTGAATATGGTACCCAGAACTTAGAAGACCTTCGTCCATCACGTACACAGTAACTGAGTATACGTCCCCTTGGTAGAGGCCCGACAGGGTTATATTGAACGTAATGTTGCTAACAACCACGTCGAACGATTCGATCGACGTAGACGGCGTCGCGACTATTCGGAAGCCGTCGTATGCAGTCGAGGGTGTCGAGTACGTCCACGAGATCGTGATCGACATTGAATCACTGGTGCTGTTGACCGAATCGACGTCTGCAGGAACTAAAATATGAAAGTATGGGAATGGAGTGGACGATTCTGGTCAAGATTTATGATGATGGATTTATGCTGAAGATGGTGATTATACAATAGATGATGACGATACATGAGCGTGTGACACACGTAAAGTGATATAACATTCATTGATTTACATTTGAACACGATTATGAAATACATGTATATCAATCAATCATTAAAGGGATAGTTCACGCAGAAAATAAATTGGTTTTAATAAAAGCAGAAACATGAAAGAAACATATTAGTAAATGTTAGACGAAAATCGAGTCGGTCAAAGGAAAAGAAAATTATTAGCTTTTGAAATTTCAATTTTGTTAAGGCACGTGCGAGGTGCTCTCCCATAATGCTGTCTACTATGTATTTCATAAATTGTTTTCTTTTTCATACATGTATGTGTGTAAAGACGTATTTCTGATGATGCATCAAATGCACAGGACCTGTACAAGGATGCATTTTTGTTTTGAGAAATGCACATTTTCGAGAAAAGAATGTACACAACATAATGGGAGAGCACCTCGCACGTGACGTCACAAATCTCAAAAGTTCATAACTTTCTTATTCTTTGACGGATTTTTATCAAACCTTCACTAATGTGTCTTCTTTTATTGAAACAAAAATAATTCAGAGTAAACTATTCCTTTAAGCGCTGCCGACTTATAATGTACGTTCATATAACGACCTGCAAGACTCACAAGTGAACGTTTGAATCTGGTACCCAGAACTGAGATGACCTTGGCTCATCACGTATACTGTGATCATGTACACTTCACCAGCGTAGAGGTCCGAGAGAGTTGCACTGCGTGTGGTACTATTAACGTCCACTCCGAACGTCTGGCTCAACGTAGAGGGCGTCGCAATGATTACGAAGCCGTCGTAGGCGGTCGAATTTGGCGAGAAGAACCATGAAATCGTGATCGACGTCGATGTACTGGTGGTGGTGACCGACTCTACGTCACCAGGAGCTACAAAACGACAGTATTCAAATGCATGTATAATGGCCAGATTTACTTTCTAAATACATTAGCTTAGTATGGGGTACGATGATGGCTATAATGATGGTATAAAATTCGTTTACAAAAATATAACATACCCGGGCATTAATTAATTCATATAACATTTTGAATACGAAAAGAAGTATTTGATGGACATGATTATCATACAATCACTAGCTACTAGAAATGTGCTTCAATATTCCAACCAGATAACTCACAAGTAAACGTCTGTATCTGGAACCCAGAACTGAGATGACCTAGGTTCATGACGTACACAGTAACCGAGTACGCTTCCCCTGAGTGCAAGCCCGTCAGGGTTGTATTGAGTGCAGTGCTATCAACGGTCACGTTGAACGTTTGGTTCGACGTAGAGGGCGT
Source organism: Arbacia lixula (assembly GCA_963669155.1). Lineage (NCBI taxonomy): Eukaryota > Metazoa > Echinodermata > Echinoidea > Arbacioida > Arbaciidae > Arbacia > Arbacia lixula. Next base: position 10,755,794 of record OZ022586.1, on the reverse strand, counting down.
CGCGACTATAGTGAAGCCGTCATAGGCAGTCGAAATTGACAAGTAGGTCCATGAGATCGTGATCGACGTCGAAGTACTTGAGGCAGTGACCGAATCGACGTCAGCGGGAACTAGAATATAAAAGTATGCACATGAATGTTTAAAGATAATGATAGGTCTAAGTTGATAAATGAGCGGATAACATACAAATAATGTATTCATAACATTTATTCATATTTGAGAGACATGAATATCAATTCATCATACAGGTACCGTCCATTACTTGCAACACTTACGAGTAAATGTCTGAATCTGGTATCCAGAACTGAGAAGTCCTTGGTTCATCACGCATACTGTGATCATGTACTCTTCCCCTGCGAGAAGGCCCGACAGTGTTGAACTGAGTGAAGTACTATTAACGGTCACGTTGAACGTTTGGTTCGACGTAGAGGGCGTCGCGACTATAGTGAAGCCGTCATAGGCAGTCGAAATTGACAAGTAGGTCCATGAGATCGTGATCGACGTCGAAGTACTTGAGGCGGTGACCGAATCGACGTCGGCGGGAACTAAAATATGAAAATATGCCATAGGATTTATAATTGACAGTTCACTTTAAGTTTAATATGATTATGATATTGCGTATAACATGCATTTGAAAAAAGACCATAGCCTGATATTTTTTTTTATTCAATTGGAATACGATATCAAGTATTTGAAAGACATGATTATCAATCGATGATCAGATACCGCCCATTTCTAATATGCTTCCATATTCATATCTTCAAGACTTACGGGTGAACGTCTGTATCTGGTACCCGGGACTGAGAAGACCTTGGCTCATCACGTACACTGTGACCAAGTACTCTTCCCCTGCGTAGAGATCCGACAGGTTTGTACTGAGTGTGGTACTATTAACGGTGACATTGAACGTTTGGTTCAACGTAGAGGGCGTCGCAACTATTTGAAAGCCGTCGTATGCAGTCGAATTTGATGAGTAGGTCCATGAGATCGTGATCCACGTCGAATGACTCAAGATTGTGACTGAATCGACGTCATCGGGTACTGCAAAAAAAGAAAGCGTGTGAATGGATGTATATTGGACATTTTAAATTAAAGGGTTATGATCAGGGGTGCCTACCATGTGCCTTCACATTCCTTCATTTTCTGTTCTCGCTCCGAACAAGTCTTGTCCACTGTTTGATGACGTCAAACCATGTTACTTGCTTCCTTCCTCTTTATCATTTTCTGTCATTCCTTGAAGTAACAACTTCTGGAGACCTCCTTTTCGTATATGTTCGGCATGGATAGGCTGTCTTTTCTGTACCGTCTAATAAACATCACCCTGTCCCCATTAGCTTTAAGGAACACTTCTGTATTGCTGATTTTCAATGATATAAGCATGGACGGATCCAGGATATGTGGAAAGGGGGGGGTGAGACCCGCTTCCCTTCCTGATGACAAACGTGGCCATGGTTCGGGACGTCAAACTGTACTCGAGAACGCTGAACGCAAAATCCGAATTCTTTCTTTTTTCACCTTGTCTCATTTTTCATCACCTGCGCATGTATAATACGCAGGACTTCTTTCTTTCGCGATGATACCATTTTCTCTGTCTTGGTAGCGTTGATTACCATCCTACATTTCTATCTCAGCATTTATTTTTGCTTGTTTTTTAAACAAGTAATTTTTGGTTTTATCAAATGTTTAGCACAGTAAGCATAGTACATTCTCAGCCACAAAGGAATGAACAATCAAATGAAGACTCTGCCGTCAATGGTAACTACCATGGTAACATCGCTTGACAGCCAATCACATTCAAGGTTTCCATAAAAGTTATTATTCGTAGCAAAGTTACCATCAATGGTAACTTTTATGCAACAGGGCCCAGGTATGTGCGGTCGTGGACGGCGATAAGGTCCAATGACGTCATAGTGAAACAGTGCGCATGCCCCATGTCTTGAAAACGCGATGAGAAGAGGGTACTTGTTTTCATTCAGACGGCAAATCCCCGGTCTACGTGTTCTCGATTCGGGTACTGGACGGGGTCCAAGGCTCCGGGCATGCGCATAGTTTCAATATCACGTCATTGTACCTGAACGCCGGCCACGTCCACACAGATCTAAATGAAGCTACCTAATACCTACCCGTGGTCGGTGAAAACGGTGTGGTGGGCGGATCGGTAGTCGATGATCCGTCAGTGGCTAAAGAAAGCGGATAATCATATGTATGCATGTGATAAGCTACTTATGATAAAGCAGTTTTTACATGTTCAACACGATTTTTTTTATATTACTTCTCTAGCTCTTTTCCACTTTTTCTTTCCTTCTTTTCCCCTTTCCACTTTTATTTTTACTTTTGTAACATTTTTCTTCAGACAAATCATATACATGATATATAATCATTATTTAACAAATTATAACCATTGTTTACATATCATGCAAGATGCAAGGTTTGGTACAGTCATATTTGAACAAACACTAATTTTCATCATTTATAGATAATTACAATTAATGGTTTCAATATATCATAAATAATGATGAATGTTCTTGCTATGATTTATGAATGTTTGTTTCATAAAATATATATAATATCAAGTTATTCATGAATAATGAAAAAAACAAGTTAATAATTCTTTTCAAATAAAACTCTAATTGTCTTTCTAAAGTAATCATTATATAATTTACCCAAATGTTTTTTTTATTTCAAATGGCGTCTCGTACAAATGGCATCTACTCACGTTGCCCGCTGTAATTTTGTGGAGTTCGGCAGATATAGCTGTAGAGCCTATTTGCACACTGCTCGTAGTTCCACTTCCCATAGTTCGGGTACGATCTGTCTATGACGACGCAGATGGGGTTTTCAGTACCAGTGTATGGGTCGCCATTCGTATAGGTGAGGGGTTCCGAGGTACCAAATCTCACCATTTCATAAGCCCCGCTACCACCGGATAGTTGGATCGCCTGCGCGCCTATCCATGCATCACTAGCCCTGTACAGAAGGAGAAGGGAGGGGGAGATGGGGAGGAGGGGGAGGGGCAGAGCAGGAGAGAGAAATAGAGGGACAAGATAGAGCGGCAGAGAGATAGAGAGGGAGAGGGGGTAGGGGTAGTGAGAGAGGGAGAGAGAGATAGAGGGGGGGGGGGGGTAGGGGTAGTGAGAGATCGGCCGGAGGGAGAGAGAGAGGGGGGGGGGAGGTGGGAGGAGGGCACAGAAAGGGGAGGGGGGGGGAGAGAGAGATATAAGGGAGAGAAATGGTAGAAAAAAAGATACATAGAAAGGGAGAGAGGAAGAGAGGAGGAGAGAGAGGGGGGGGGTGGACGGAATTATGACAATGCTCGGACACAGTCAAACCGCAGCGCGCGCGATAATAAGCCAAATGCTCGCTGTTGGACATGAGTTATCGGATTCAATGTGAGGACCGATTGCGATCACCGCTTACCATGCTTACAGTCAAACCTG